>JZLH01S0144769.1:723-12329 GCA_001188425.1 Eucidaris tribuloides | reverse complement strand
TCATTATAATAACAATGACCTCGCAGTTGATCCCAAGCTCACGTATAGACGACGGTGGCATATTGGGGAAATATTTATCTCGTCAGGGTTATTCTCATCTCAGTGTTATCTTCACGTGTAAACGCCACTTTAGAAGAGCTAAAGATGACATCAGGTGGAAGGGAATTCCACATATCTGGGCCAGTGTGTCTAATTGACCGATGGGCTAAAGATGTTTTCGGATTAGTAAGATGAATATTTAAGGAAGTTCGTGTAGAATAATTATGGATGGAAGAATTTAGGCAAAACATTGATTTAAAAGAGGATGGGAGGTCGTTAGTTTGAAATCGATACATGAAGAGTGCAATTTGATAATCGTGTAGTTCAGATACCGGCAATATCGACGTTTGAAAGAATAAAGGATCCGAATGAGCAAGATAATTCGAATTTGTATATATTCGGACAGCTTTCTTTTGAAGAGTATAAATTTCATTCAGTTTAGATTTCTGACATGCCCGTACTAAATTGATGTATCAAATATGCGATAAAATTATAGAATTGTAAACAATAACGAGATTTCTCAGTGGAAGGAATGATCTTAACTTATATAAACACCAATTCCGCGTGATACTGCAACAATAATATTCTCAATATGCGAATTCCAATTTAAATAATGATCGATTGTGACACCAAGGAATTTTGTATTTTCTTTTGTTTCCAGTGAAACATTGTCTATTATCAAATCAGGATAATTGTCAATCTTCTGAGCTTGCGGATTTTTGAAATGAATGTAATTTGTTTTGATTAAGTTTAAAGACAATTTATTACTTCGAAACCAGGTGGATAGTTTCGGCAACTCTTCATTCATTACTGCAAAGAGTCTTTCAAAATTTGGGTCAGAATGAAAAACATTAGTGTCGTCGGCATAAAGTATGAATTGAAGTACATTTGAGACTGAACAAATGTCGTTTACATAAATAAAAAACAACAGAGGACCTGATATAGATCCCTGTGGGACACCACATGAAGTGGGTAAAGTAGCAGAAGTAGTAGAAAGATGACTGTCTTACAAACTGTGTACGATTTGAAAGATAACTTTCAAACCATTTATGACATATACCACTGAGTCCATAATGTTTCAATTTATATAATAAAATCTTATGATCTAGGGTATCAAATGCTTTACTAAGGTCCATGAAGACACCAAGTACGTGATGTTTATCTGCCAAGGAGCGTGAAATTTTATCACACAGGTCAATTAAGGCCAAGTCAGTAGAATAAGATTTCCGGAAACCGAATTGACAAGGTGACAAAAGAAAATTGGTGCTTAAAAAATTATAAAGTCTATCATAAACAATTCGCTCTAATATTTTGGAAAAACTTGACAGGAGCGATATTGGTCTATAATTGTTTATGCAAGTAAGATCGTCTTTTTTGTGAATAGGAATAACTTTCGCCAGTTTAAAACATTCTGGGAAGCATCCCGAAGACAGAGAAAGATTAAGTAAAAATGTTAGTGGTGTTACAATATTTATAATGATAATAAATAAATCTTGTTTATATAAATGTGCAATATTTCCAATATTTATATTTGTATATTTTTTTTTCTCTGAAATACTAATGATTCCATATACACCGTTACAAGTTTCAGTACTCACTTCTAATTTCGCTTGATCTTTACTTCACTGCGCAATATTTGATTGATTTTTTTCTGTAGTAACTTTGTACTATTTCTATATGCTTTTATTTTGTGTCGTTTTATGTTTTATACTTGTAAAGGGGTTGCCATAAACCGAGTTTTTAACTTTCAAGCAACTCCTGATATTGAAATTGATATTTGATTGTATTTTTAATTGAACGAAATTTGAAATAAATGTATTTGAATTTGAAAATTTGAATTTGAATTTGTTTCAATAAACTATTACTAACCTCATAATGTCCTGAGGCTTTACTAGATTTTAGCGAATTTATTATTTTCAATACCTCATTTGTGTCAGAAAGTCTTGCCATCAGGTTGTGAAAGAAACGAATGAAATGGCACATCTGTTGATTGGATTTTGGATGCTTGAAGAGGCCCGATATTGGCAAAATATTCATTGAATGCATTAACTATATCAGTAGGATTATCATAACAAAGATTATCTAATTTATATTTTACAGATGCGGTGTTAGATGTCGAGTTACCAAGTATGTCTGCAATGGTTCGCCAAGTTGCACACATGTCATGTTTGAGATTTTTTTTTCTTTTTTGATGCTAATAGTCTTTTTGGAATTTCTTATAAGTGTTGTTAATAAATTACAATACGTTGTGTACTTTTGTATATTCTCAGGTGTGGGGTTACAGAGACTAACTTATTTCTTGTCTTTATTGACCTCAGAATTCCCTTTGTAACCCTTTTTTCTTCTTCTTTTCTTCAATCGTTTATTTATACAAAGAACATTCTTATTAAGATGATATCTGAATTTATTCATGAATTGTGAATACGCGTTTTCAACGTTTTTATTGGGATAAGCTTCATCCCAAGGTTTAGAATTTAGATCGGAATTTAATTTGATAATATTCTGAGGACTGAAGTCTCTGACAGATAAAATTGTATTATTCCTGGACACAGATGTTGTAAACGAAGAAGGTAAGATCGCAAAAAATAGGTAAATGATCAGACACATCACAATAGATAATCCCAGTTTTCTCACATGTCGTAATACTATTAAATATGAAATTATCAATCAAGGTGGAAGTTTGTAATGTAATCCGAGTGGGTTTATTAAAACATTTTAAGGAGTCAACGACTTAAAATTAATCATTTGTGCCTGACGAAAAGAGGTCAAGGTTTTTCTAGGTCATTGTGTCTACGTGTCATTCGAGCTTGATGGCGCGCACTTTTGAGCCGGAAGAAATCGAGACAAATGTATTACATTCTGAGTTGTTGCGCGAGCGCGTACACAATGACGCCGAAGCCTGGCGCGCCCGTCCAGGCTCGCGACCTAACCAAGGCTGCCACTCGTAGGGGAAATCCCCTACCGTAGGGGATTTTGACCATGCGTAGGTTGTATACAAATATGTACGGCCATGAGCGGTTCTAGTTTAAACTATAGGGCCCGAGGTGATTGCAATAGAACTATTTTGCTGAGGGGCGTAGCCCCGAAGCAAAATAGTTTTATGCAGTCACCGAGGGACCATAGTTTTTAAACTAGAGCCTCGAATGAAGGCCGTACATATTTGTTTTATAAACAACATTCATAATATTCATTGTTTATTGATTGGTTAAAAGATTTCAATAAATGTAGACCCTACGCAATTAACGTTAACGTTAATTCGGCGTTAACTAACGTTAGATCTAACTTACGTTATAGATCATGTATTTCCAACATTAACATAAGAATCTTGCTATAGGAATTGGCCAAGAGTTGATTCACGTGATAAGAGTAGTTTTCCCATCATATCACTCGAGAAGAAAAGTTCGTTAACTTCTATAGATAGTCAATTGATAGTCGCGAGTGTAACGCACTTTTATTTCGCATGTACTCAAAATGTTGATAATTGACGCGTTAGGACTGTGTGTACTGAAGAGATCAGCGAAACAAAAAAAAGTACTAAGCACCATCTCGGCAGCGCGCGTATTTCATGCGGCGCAATACGCAACATGCATGTACGTAACGCTACGCGCGCGCATCGAACCTCGACGCCCGCTCGGTGATGCGCCACCAGTGTTGGCGGTCGGCGGCGTATTCATATTCGGGCTCATAATTTTTTTTTTTTTTAGAGAGAAATATCAATCGCTTTTTGTTTCTTTAGTTAATAGTTTCCGATGTGGAATATAAGCAAATAATCAACTTTTGGTTTCAGGCCAATGAGACAAACTAATCACATTGCCTCGGCGATCCGAATGTATACGCTATCTTTCCTCAGCTTCGCTTCGGAAAGATAGCTTCATCCAGATCGCCTCGGAAGTGATAGTTTGTCCCATCACCTTTACCAACGTTGATTATTTGCTTACTATTCACAATTAAATACACGTAAGTAACGACTAACGTTGCTTACCGTACAGAATAGTGCTTGTACCCCCTTGACATTAATGAATAAAAAAGTAAAAAAAGTTCTTTTGAAAGCAGAAATGTAGCGTGGGATTCGAACCCGGGTCACACGCGCGATAAACATGCGCGCTATCCAATGTAGCCACACAATTAACTTGACAAGCGTTGTGTTCTTTATCTATATGAAGCAAGAGTTCCGAAAGTTAGTGGAATAATAATAGCGTCGGGCGTAATTTGTTGCTAACCCTGAATTCACACTCGGTCAATTTGTAGCAAACAATTTAATTTCATTATTCCCAACTAACATCTGCCGATGATGGTCTGCCGGCGACACGAAATGAGCCAGATATTTGACATATTCGCCCCCGCATTCGCTATTGTGCAATCGTGTACATGTGTAGCATAGCTGTAGCTCAGTCATGCGCTGCCACCGCGCACGGCCGGAGCGGCACGACAAAATATGTAAAAGTTTATTGTGAAAAAAAAACTAGGGCATGATTTAATGAGTAAAATGCATAATATCAACAGGGAATTACATACCCTTCCGATAGTGTTACATTTATGGTACCATGAGTGTTTAAATTTCCTAGACGTCCAGTTCGTTAAGCTATCGGCGACGCGAAATGAGCCAGATATTTGACATTCGCTCCCGCATTCGCTAAGTTGTGCAATCGTGACAGTCATGCGTAGCATAGCTGTAGCTCCTGCGCTGCCACCGCGCAGGGAGCGGCACGACAAAATATATAAAAGTTTATTGTGAAAAAACTAGGACATGATTTAATGACTAAAATGCATAATATCAACAGGGAATTACATACCTTTCCGATAGTGTTACATTTATGGCACCAGTGTTTAAATTTCATAATAAAAACTCAACATTTCCTGCGTTTTTTAGTGGTTTTGGTGTGCGGTGGATATTCGCTGCTGGCATAAGCCAGCATGAGCTAACCTCTGATTGGCTAAATGCCGACAGATCAAACAAATCGTGGAGCAAATCAGATTGCGAGAAATGTACTATTTACGGCTTTTAAGTACTATTTACGGCTTTTAAGTACTATTTACGGCTTTTAAGTACTATTTACGGCTTTGAAGTACTATTTACCGACTATTTACGGATCCGTAAATAGTACTTTCTCACAGACTCGCGCAGTAGTGTGTTTATATTTCATCATGTGACATACTTTTAACCAATCAATGAACAAGAATATATGAAGGCAGTTTATAATAGGGAATACCTACGGGGAAAATGGCCTTCCGTAGGGGAAACGTAGGGGGTTTTGAGGATTTGTAGGGGATGTAGGGGGGTTTGACAATTTTCAGAAATATTCGTAATTTTTCCAAGGAAATCCGATTATATTCGCCCATTTTGTCCATCTCCGCCGAAGAAATTGTGATCAATATTTTGCATTTCTAAGGTTATTTTTTAAGGAAAAACATACCTTCTTAGGGAAAAAGCCGATTTTGTAGGAGAAAACATAGGTTTGTATGGGAAAATATGGTTAATTAGGCGTAAGGGAAAAGTGGTGTCCGTAGGGGAAAATACGCATGCGGCGTAGGGGGAAATCAAAATTTTGAGTGGCAGCCCTGGACCTAACCCTTCATTCTGTTCGTGGCTTTCGTTTGGAGCGGTTGTTTGAAAAGACAGTGCAACCTTTTACTGATTTCCAAGCGAAGTTAACAGTTATGTATTTAGCTAGAGGACGGCGCTACAAACCTGGGACCCAGTACAGCAGGATGGCGTACAAGCAAAGGTGTTAGCAGGGGCGACGGTTAATGTCTGCCATCATTTAGGGACGTGGAACTCGGTCTCGTTACCTGCGCTTGTCGTCGAGGCAGAACCACGTCCCTCGCGGGGTACCTCGCCCGCCAGACGGCAGACAGGAGTCCCAGTTGCAGTGGTAGCGCTGGTGTTCCGTGCCAACGGAAACGGATGATAGCCTATGCTATAGTGACAATCTAAACCGGGTGAGTCGGATAATTTGGTGGGGCCTAACAGTAATGTTAATTTGTGGCCTCCACGTTATATTTTGGCCACTAGTAGTAGGCTACCTTTACGTTCAGGCCTTGGGCAAGCCCGCTGTTTAGTTCGCTCGTAAGCAAGTGGTTATTTCAGTTGCAATTGCAGTGAAAGCGAGAAAGCGGTCAGTTACCAATCTCCCAAACTGACTATGTTGGCCCCTGTTAATCCAATCATTTGTTCTATTGATATGTAAACCTCAATCGTGAAACAGGGATGGATGCAAGTTTAACTCCCTTCCTTAGCTACAGCTTTATCTGGTTAAATGTTTATAATATTAGCACATAACAGGGTGAGCTGATAATATACAGCAGCTATAGGCCTGTTGCGATTTGGATTTTGATAGAGCAGTCTGCGACTACTAGTGAAACAAATTGTATGGTAGCTGGCCGTCATGTTTTTATTCTTGTTTTATAGAAAAAGATGACCCACAAACCCTCAAAATGAATAATTGTGAAGATTTTTTTTTTCCACGCCGGACGAAAGGGACTGTTGGTGACACGATTACGTAGCCTACTTGAACTCTTTTACTACACAAGCCATCTATCAGAGGGAGATAGTTTATAGTCGTAATACGGTTTTCTCACGTACCCCAACCCGTGGCTTGGGATCTATTTTGGGGATGACGCGATGAGTTAGTGCGAAATGAAACGGTATCATTCTACTCGAATGTTCCAATCAGCCTCGTGCATCGAATGCCGGACTTGTTATGGTGTCATTTCATGCCAAAATATGCGTAAATCACGTTTTATGTTATAGCGCGTTTAGGCTGGGCTATAGGTCGCCGAGCCAGCGCAATGTGCCTCGACATGGTATTCTTGAATCTATCGCTTGAAACAATATGTTAGTAATTGTTGTAGATTGGATAGAATGTGGTGTAGAAATAAAACCATTAAACATCCAAATTCGGATCTAAATGATTGCGGCCTGAAGGCGAAATGAAGCGATATGCGCTTAAAATTGGTGCAATCTGTGTGTATTGTGATGGGACGATGGTACTCGTTGTTGGTAGTAGTCTTAAGCTTTAATACAGCATGTAAAAACAAGTGTAATTCTTTACACGTTGAATTTATTCTGAGTGGATAATTACGTGTTTTAGATTTTCGTTGTAATTTGCTCTCCTTATCGCAGTATTGACGATGATGATTTTTCTATCCGGTTACAAAGAACACTAGCTATTTTCTGGTGGTTTCTTTACAAGGGTGAAGGTTATAAACAGTTGTTGCGATTGTTCAACTTAAAGGGAACCAACACCCTGAGTAATTTATTTGCTGTACATGTAGAATATATTTGTGCCATGCTCTCCGCAAAATATTAGCATTTATGATCACTCCGTTTTTAATTTATTGAAGTTTGAATGTGAATTTCAAACAACAAATAAAGTAAAAACGACTTGGCATAGACTACTCGATCACCCGATACTATCAATCGATCGATCGCGCTATCGATATTTTTTATGTCAAACGTCTTGATCGATAATTTGGCTCGAGTGGCGCAGGTACGACGGTCCGGGGACCTGTAAATATCACTGTCAGTCAATTTTACTGTTCCGACCTGGCCAGTTAAAATAAAATCGTTAATATATCGAAGAAAAAGGGCGCACATAAATTATATTCAGCTCCACATTACGCTAAACAAAAATATCGGGTGTAGTTGTTTCCCGATCGGAAATAAATTATGGGTATAGGCCTAACACAAAAGTTGTGTTCGTTTTTTGGGAGTGCAATTTTCATTTAAATGTTGTGAAAGTCTTCATGATATGATTTTTGCAAAGTCATTTAATTTGAGGGTCAATTGAACGAAAATTGCGAATCAGTTTAAATTTTTACCCCCGGTATTTTTGCTTACTTACAGGCCAAATATTTCCTCAAAGAGATTTTCTGAGTGACAAGTATACAAGTATAATTATACGATATACAGTATAGGATAAACATTTACCGTAGCTTCATCATACATTTAGCTTTCTCATCCGAAGTGTGACATACAAAAGTCATGTAGGCCCTATGCGGATCGGTTTATATTATTTTATGGGTAAACGGTAGTCGGTAGGCCTATAGTGTTCTACTCCCTGCGCATATTTTTATGACCTTCAAAATACATGTACGTCTGCAGTAATTTGTCTTAATAGGGACGCTGTGTAAATGGCAAAACATAACAGGTATTTTTTATCAAAAGACCCAGATCCTTTTTGTGCTATTCTTCTGTAAGAAGCGGCGGAAACGGTATTGTCATTTTAGTAGCGGCGTGTAGCAACCTGTACTGAAAAAAACTTGAAAGGGTTCTAAATGTGTAAATTACTTCTCTTATTGAAAGCAGTCTGGGAAAGCAGTAATTTAAACAAAAAGTCTGCAACAAAACGACGGGAGTGCGTCGGGTATATTGCATGAAGAAGAAGCGATTCTGCAAAATAATGATGTTGTGTCACCACCACAAACGGTTCAGTCTACCACCCCACCACCTGGCGGCGTTTTGCCTGCGCGGCATGAATGCAGCGCTCAGTGGGACATTACTCGCACCACAAACACCAAGTTTGACCGACTTTCCTCCAAATAATAATCCATAGCCTCGGATTGTGGCATTTTACAGGAAGCATATTATAGGCATAAAAAATGTTTTCATCCTAAAACTATGTTATATCATTATATCATCCCTCATTACAGGCTTCTGTCTTCATCCATTTTATGTTCAATTGCCCCCGGCAATTGCCTTGCTGTAAGCTCGACAGCCGAGTTGACCCTGTGCAAGTGCACGCGAGTTTCTCAAGCGAGCCGCCTGACAACCAATTGCGTTCGTACTTTCGGTGGAGTCTCGACCCTTGAAATGGTCACTGTTTGCGACCGAGACGTCTCACACTTGGCAACTTCTTTTGGATGAAGTGCTTTATAAACTGGCTGAAACTTTTGCAACGTTTTTCGATCTGGAACGCGACATGGTGCGGCGTAGTACACACAGTGCATACTACGTACGATCATCGGTCTGATCGATCCCGAACTCCGATAGTTTTGCTAAAAACGTACGCGTATAGCCAGAACGCGCACGCATATAGGCCTAACCGGCGTTTACGGAACTGAGATTGAACGCGCGGAACTGAGTTCCAAAATGTTATGATGATTATTATCAAAATATGATCACTTCACGGGCTATGACAACTGAATAGTGGTTATTTGTTGTGTATTGTAGCTGTATACAAATTTGATTTTCAGGGTGTTGGTACCCTTTAAATGCACGATTGTGCACAGACGCAACATTAGCTTGCGAGTGTCAAGAAAGATAGTATTTTTTAAATTCATTAAAACCAACGTACAGAGGCTTCCCAAGATTTTTCTTCTGTTTTATTTTACAGTCCCAATGACGATCGTGGATGGATGCATGGTGGCGATTTGGCCGCGGCCTTTAGCTGGGCAGCGGAATCGAAGGGTTGATAACGCTACGTAGCTGTACCGAGCGGAGCCTGACAAGCAGTCCTGCTCGTCCGGGCAAATTACCTCAGGGATTTGCTAAAGAATGCCCGAACACAAAGTGTGCACGAAAAAGCGGCAATGTCTGCGGGAACGGAATTGTGACTCAGACTCATCCAAATGCGAAACAAACAGTGGAACTTAAAGTTCAGTTGCAGGTAATGTGTCGTGACTTCGACGGATATTCACGGAGGCTATGTTTCCGCAGAAAAATTCGGAATCGGTACCATAATAACCCAAGAACGGCTTCAATGATATTTCAGTGCAACGTAGGTCGAGACGAGGCATGACCTGATTAGATTCCACAATTAAAGGGTCAAAGAATACGAGGCTTTATACGTGTGGCTCGGGATAATTCGCGAACAGCTTATTCGATTTCAATGTAGCCTTCAAGTTGTGAAATATGATAGGCTACACCGATGAGATGATCTAAATTCCGGATTTTGAAATGTTCAAGGTCATGGTATCGTTCCAACTGAAATTACATCATTTTAATACGATTTGCATTTGTAGTTGAATTTTATAATCCTGATCGGTCAAAATTAATTTTCCCGAGGTTATTCACATTTTGTCATTGCCGTATTACGTAGAACATCACGTTATATCCAGCATGCAAAATCTGGAGGCCTTGTGTAGCCTAAATCAAACTTTTTCGTGATACAAGTTACACTTCGTTGCGGAATATGTGATGCCGTAGGCCTAATATGTTGTAAATTGACCGCACACTTACTCAGGAAACCTCGTAACGATCACGGGCAATAAAAGTCTGTTACCAGAGTAATTCCTTGTATTAACGTTTCCGAAAATCAATTAACTTCTGGAGTATTCAAATCAAGTTCTCATTTATCAGAGATTCCTCAATTTTTAAGAGTTAAATATTTAGCCTAGTTTGTCGATTTGGTTGACTAGAGTGTATGTGTATGTTTACAGTTGAGTAGCATGTTCAGTGGTGGAAGTTGAACTATAAGTAGGCCTATGGATTATGGTTCTTTCTTTATACTAAATTTCGTGATGAAGTGTATTTTGCGTCTACTAAAGTTACCTACTGTACAGCACTCGAATCTAATTTGCAATTATACTATCCTTGACTAGGTATGGAATACAATAGACGTTTGCTGTTTAGTGAATGAAATTTCCCAACATGGAAATTAAATATGACGTTATGTACACCATGCAAAATTTGTATGTAGCCTAAATCATGATATATCTGTAGGCATACATGTACGTAATATAAACACTACACAAAAAATAAGTTCCCCCTAAAACAAGTGTCTGTAATTTTCAAAGCAGGAACTTTGACAAGCTAAAATCAGGTACACATGTTACTGCACTTATTAGCTACCTTTCGTGAAAAATTTAGAGTTAGACATCTTTTCACGCTTCAGTGAGCACGAGTTTATGGCAAAATGGCCACTTTTTCAAGTTCACATGCCTAATTTCATGACTTTGAGTTAACGATACTCGGACAGATTTAACATTTTTGCCACATCAGGACATGCAAGGTGCTTTTCAGTTACTAGCCGACAAAGTGTATGACTTGTGTGCATATTTTCACGGTTGACTGAGCACACAATAAAAATGGAGAAATTGGGCATTTTGACATCTTTTGAATGTTTATTTTAATTAAATTCCACATCAAACATATTTTGAAACGTATGGATGATTTTCCAAAACCATGTCAATTATGTCACGGTTGGGTGAACACGGATTAAATGCCCAAAGATAAGATATTTTTTAGTTTTTGAAAAATATGGCATTAATATTAAGCAGAGAAAAACAGATGAATGATGATATTCACTTATTTGATAGACCGATGCATGCCAGTAGATGATCCTATAGCATTTAATTTACGATTTCACGCTTCACTAAGCACAAAGGTCTGGAAATGCAGTTTACCCTTTATGGCCTACATAAAACGTTTTTTCTGCAGGTTGCGCATATCATCATCCTTGGGAGGGTTGCCCGATTCCATTTTGATAAAAAGTTCGATGCGTCACACTTCAATGAACAGAAGATATGGGCAAATTATGAAAATTAATTGAAATTTTAACGTCATGCACTTTCTACAGGTGACGCAATAAATCAGTTTGAAGTGTGGTCTATGATTGCAAATGATC
>JZLH01S0144764.1:20361-32843 GCA_001188425.1 Eucidaris tribuloides | reverse complement strand
GGTGTCATTCGGTAAAATTCATGCATTTTTTTGTCAAAAGGGCCAAGGGGGTGCCCCCTACAAAATTTCAAGGTCCCCCCTGTAGGCCTACCCCCTGCTGAAAAAAATCCTAGCTACACCACTGGTTGTAAGGGGTGTCTAAGCATTGTCATTGAAGTCTTTAGTTAGTACTAGCAGGAGAGAGTAGATGGAAGGGATAGATCCAGGTGTTGACCGATAGAATCTCCTTAATATTCGGGTTTTCTCCTTTTTTAACAATGTTGACATCGTCGGTCAGCAGAGGGGGCTAGAGGATAACTACAGGGATTGACTATTCAGAAGTATCATTAAGGTCGTAGGGAAAACTACTGTTCTTTGACTTCTAATAATCGTAGAGGAAATCCTCTACCGTATTTCAGTCAAATGTACCGGCATAGGAGATAGCTACAGGTAAAATGACAGTAATCATGAATATATGATTTAAATACATGATTTAAAGATGATTTATACTTCATAGATATTGATTTGAAGACATGCACGTTGCGGTGGGATAAGAGAGAGGGATAGGAGAGGGAATAAAAGGGGATAAGAGCTAGATGGGATAAGATTGGGAGGGGTTATGAGGGAATTAGAGTGGGATAAGGGGGAGAATTAAATAGGGATTTGGGGAGGAATAATGGGGCAATTAGGGGAAGTAAAGGGGGAATAAGAGGAAAAAATCAAGAGGAATATGAGGAAGAATTAGAGGGGCAATACGAAAGGGATATAACGGGATAAGGGGCTGGGGAGGGGTTGGCGGATTTGGCGACTATTTTGGGAGATTGGGAGGATACGGGGATCCCCCCCCCGAAAAAAAAAATGAGTGAACGAGGTCGGTAGTGCAACTTCATCGGCGCGAAGCGCCGATGAAGCTAGTTGCATATAAAGCCCTCCATGATGAAGTACCTGCTTACCTCTCAGAGCTCGTCCATATCCGCCAGTCATCATACAAACTCCGGTCTACGACACTAACTGTACTCACCATCTCAAGAACCAGAACAACAGCCGGACGTCGTACCTTCACTTTTGCAGCACCACAATCCTGGAACAGTCTCCCGAAAACCATTCAATCAGCAGTTACCACAAACCAGTTAAAAAAGAAAACTGTTAAAAACTCATCTCTTCCGATAGTAAAATGTCCAGTAAGTATATCAATTTGATTTTAATCTTAATGTATATTTTTGTTTAAATTTAATATGTATATTTCTTGTATTTGTGTCAATGTAAGCGCTTTAAGACAGTTTGAAAAGGCGCTATATAAATGTTGTTGTTGTTGTTATTATTTGAGGGGAAACTAGCATGACCATGATAGAAATGGAACCCATACAAAGCTACACAACAATTCAGTTGTATCATACAGTCCTGGACAGAAGTTTGGAATATGGTTATTTCTTTGCGTAGCCCTGTTTTAAAATGCAGATTTCTTACAAAAAAAAGATCAGTTACACAGCTGAACATACTATTAATCAGTTCAAATGAGCTTCACTCAGGGGCGGCGCCAGGGTAAAATTTTAGGAGGGGCGAAATCCGTCGGGGAAAATTTTGCCTGCCGAACTTTTTTTTTACTGGCCAAAATGCAAGCCCAACAGCGTCCAACAAGGGGGGGCAAGGGGCTGACGGCCATTTGCTTTTTTTTTTACTGTAATAGGAGGGCGATATTTTTGAAAAAAAAACAGTAGAATTCCCGTCATTTTAATAATAAAATAGGGAGTGGCCGTCCACCCTTGACCCCCTGGTGGACGCCCACCCTGTCTTACTTCAGCGACAGAATAACCTTTCCTGATTATGGACTGAAAACTGCATTTGGTAGACAAAAATATATGTCCAAACTTGTGTCCATGATCGGTAGAATTGTGATTGACATTTATGACGATGAAGCAAACATTTACCAACACATCCATTTGATTCGTAGAATCATTTATTCCATGATTGTTCCGCAATCTTGGTTATTTTATTTTAGGGATAATAGCGAGATATGGTAGCAGTCCTCACTTTGAGATTAAAACAATTCTAAAATCAAGTACCCGCTTTCAGGTTTTGTTAGTGCAAGAAACTCGGTGATCAAAACGATTTCTACTACTTTTTAAAAAGAAATTACCCTCGGTATTTGAGGCTGACAGGCAATTTGTTATTGTAGACTATCAATTTAAACCTATGAAACTTTCATACCTGAGCTGTAATAGTGCTATAATGAATCAACTATGAACAATGCCTTACATACAAAGTTTAAAATTTGTTGTGTACCACTGGATGGTATGCATGGATAAACATTTCCACCGATTTACTATCGTGCTGAGTATCAAATTAATCAGACGCTATCAACACAGGTGTATGGGAGGAAATAGACAGGTCATGAAGAAGGGTCACCACTGGCATACTCTGTATTTTTCAACCATCTAAAGCAACTAAGTGATCACATTGACAGTGACAATTTTCAGGCTTTCAATTTTAGACTTATCAAGACACAAGAGCATTGATATTATTACGTCGAGTAATATATTTTAAAATGTGTCTTTTAAACAATTGTGTATGGGTTCTGGACACAAAAATTTAATCAGGCCGTCATACTTAATTTGATGCTGGTATATTCAGTGTTTTCTCCGCCTATGTAAAAAATTCGAGACCGGTGAAACTTGACGCATACCCGTAATGGAACGTGTAGTATAGTTGGTATTTCTTATAATATATTTGTTCAAATCATTTGACTTTGAGACATTTTCAAGCTCCCAATTCGTCGTCATTGCCGAGTACGGTAGCTATCCATGATTATGTTAATTCATATGAAAATAACCGTGTAATTTAGTCTATTTTTTTATTTGAATGTTTATTTATGTAAACACGACAATATGTAGGCCACTTTAGGTCATGTATGATAATTTGGCCTTTCTAGTTATACAGAAATAAATAAATTTCAATCGAATATTCTCTTGTTGCCTGCGTCATATTACATCCTTATCCTATTACCGTATTAGTCATCGAGGTAAAGGATATAAAATCCAGTTAATGAGAAACGTAATATAAGTGCCCCAGCCCCTGTGCCCAAAATTTAGCACACTGTAAGGTTACGAGGAACGCAATCATCAATCATCATCATCTTCCAGTTTCTTATTCTTCACATCATGAGTTTGAGCCACCGTGTCGACTCGCAGTCTTTGCTGGGGCTACTGATGGCTTCCAGCCCCACTCACCGTGCGGGAGCTCATCAGTTGTAAGAAGAAGGTATTGTTCATTATTCGCTGCCAGAAGAATGGGAGCTTTTGTATGGCAAGTAATCTAAATTGGCACAACTTCTGTTGGAACATTGGTTACATTATTAATTCTGCTTTACATGTATTGTTTGTCACTAATTATGGTTTTCACACAGATCCTAAAATCACTCAAGATTTCTGCTTATGGTGAGTAATGTAAAAGAAAATAATATAGCCCGAATTACAGGACATATTTTTCGCGAAATCGTTCTCATAACTTTCACTCATTTAGCAAGCTGTCAGTCAGAAACATTTGTTTCTAGATTGGTGATAAGCATCAATATAGCATTCAGTAGAATCATTTGTGAAGAATATGGATGAGTTGTCACTTTCATGGGACGAGATTATATTCCGCTACTTTACTGTTCACGGATAAATTCTGCGTTTCCTTCGAGTATAATCAGCGTGGCCGCAAAAAGAATTGCTACAGATGCGCATCTGGTTAATTTCTTCAAATCATTCACAAATGTCATTTGGTGATTGTTCATGGGGTTAGACATTCTTTTTCCAACAATATTGATACCATGAATCATTAAATTTTGATTGAGGTGTTTGGAATTCTGAGGGCTATTTTTCGGGCAAATCGTCGTTTCCCAAACTTACTGTTTTTACACTTACACGTGATTGCATCAGAATAGCCCGAACTTTCTACGTCCTCAGCATGCATCCAGACAAACCGCGATGAATGAGAGATGTAGCTTCGCATCGTCTTCCTTATTGAAAGCGAGGGCATTACAGCCCTTGTTCATTCGCGGTTTGTGCCGGTATGGCAGCTGGACGCCAGAATAATCTCGGCGTTCGATGACCGCCGCTGTGAAAAATTGGCAAATTTGGGAAATTCGCATTGCCTCCGAAAAATGCCCTATAAATCAAAACGCGCTTACTCAAAATCAATGATGCTTAGTATCATTGTATTGGAAAAAGAACTGTTCTAACTAACGAAAATAAAATTAATGACATTTTGCCGAAATGGGGAAGAAATTAAGCGATTCTACTGCGTAGTCATTCTTTCTGGGCACCGCTGTATAAGTATAGTCGTTGAGCATATCATGCTTCATAATCTCTTGCATTAACTTGTGGAATTATAGTTCCCAGTTTATCATGGGCGCAAATGCTCTCAGGAATTCTAGATGCAACAATAGGGTGTCCCCCCCCCCACTTGAACATAATTCCTGAGAGCATTTGCGCCAATGCAGTTAATACACTCATTGGGCCATAGGCATAAAAAGTAGTTATTGCTTTTTTTAGTCTTTTGCTTGAATCCATATGCGTAAAAACAAACGAGCAGAAGCGATTCTTCCTGACCATTATACTAAACGATAGTTTGCCCGATGTTTACCCGGTATAAAAACATCAATATATGCAACTGAATTACAACCATAGATATGCACTCAGGAACTGGTCAATGAAATCATTCCTTTCCCAGTCATGGGGAAAAACATCCATAATTTGCATACTTTAGTGAAGGGATCTTTGATAACTCCAGTAACAGAAAATGCTTCCTTTCTCACGCGTGATATTTTAATACACTATACGAAATCCACCTTTGTCCCCCCATGAAAGTAATGGACCGTATACATAAGCACTTGCTAAAATTGCTTTAAGTCAAAGATGGATTTCAGGCGATTACTTTTCATCGTATATGCATAACATTTTGCTTAAACTGTTCGCTTGCCGTTATTGAACAATTCCTAAAGACCAATAATCTTACAATAGCCACGCCGGTGCGAACACCAAGAAGGAAGTATGAAGCCTCGTAGCTTCACTACTCGCCTTCTTAGGAGTAGGCCAGTGCTCGTAAAATTTTCATTTCATTATTCAACCATAAAAAGAACAACAATTTTACAATCAATAACAATGTATTTAAATGAGACATAATATGGTTTGAACGCCCTGAAAAAGCGAGCTCGTTACGATGGGGTCCATTTATTACAAATCTAAGTGAAATTTGACATGAGATCAAATGTGGATGGTTATCAGAAAATGAATACGTAAATTTCTTACAGCGAATAGCAGTAAACATTAGAAAACTTACAGCATACATACTCACACGAGCGCACACAACAAAATCCTGAGATAGATTTTACATTGGTAGCAAAGTATGATTGCTACCTAGTTTAATACAATTGAGTCTGAATATAAAAGACACAAAAGTAAGTTACATACAAGTTTATCTACAAGGATTCTAATGAGGCAATTTTCCTAGCAAAGTTTCTTAAATCTTCACGTTAATGATTGACCCTGCTCTTAATTCATGTACGGTAAATGTATCCATTTTTTTAATCCATATGATATAAAGATTGCAAGGCGATGTGGAATCTTCGTTTGACGATGAATGATGTTGTTGTGGGGTAAAGATATGAATGGTAGATTTGCAATTAACTGTAAACATATACAGTATTTTTCGAGGCAGAGACTCTCATATGAGACAGAATACATAAAAATCCAAAGTATTTTGAAAGACACCTTGCCGTACTTTCGGGCATGGGTGAATTCCTTGCTTTGAATGGTTTCCAATATGATTCAAGAACAACTTTTTCATCATTTATTCTCCTCTGTGTGGTTTAAGGAGCGTGAATATGTTTTAAAACTCAACGTCCGTGATTTAAGTAAGACGGGTTCAGCTGGTATAGGATGTGATCACAAAGAAAGTTGTGTATTACGGTGCACGGTTTGCAAAAGTGGGCTCAATATCAGGGGGACAGGGGACAATGTTTCCCCCCCCCACGATTTTGAAGGTGGGAACACAATATAAATGTCCCCACGATTTCATGTGTGCATAAGTCTGAGTGTGGGATTGTGGTTGGCTAGTAATTTGGCCGGTAAAAAACTGAGCTGATTTTCGGTGGCAGGCCGTGAGCGTCGAAGAATTTTGGACCCGTGACTGGGAACAATGAGGACCGTCGAATTTGGAGAAAAAATTCGTCTCTTCACCCCCCCCCCCCCAGCCAACGCGATTTTTCGGGCGCGGTGCGTGACCGGGAAGAATTTTGACCTTGGATTTGAAAACAATTTTTTTCGACCGGAAAAAATTTTTGTCCGCTCTTACATTTAAAAATGGATTTGCGCATGTTTTGCAGGGCACGTGGATAGCGCTTGAATGCGAAAACAACGTAATTTCATTGTACGCGGGTCAATGTAAGAGGAATATTCGAAAGGTCGTATGGTACAGCTGCGTATAGTAAGTATAGGTATATGTATATTGAGAATCGTGCGCGTTCGATTTTCGTGCAGCGTATACCAAATCTTCGGTCACTTCGGCCGGCGCAAAAGACTAGTTTGGCAGACGCAATCTTGTCCGTCGTGCTACTGCTACTCAGGCTGAACCATTTTGTACTGCAAAACCTAAGACTTCCCGCCCCGCATAGGCCGCCTCTGTGTTATAGCTGCTCCACACCCTGACCAACATTAGCTTGGCTCAAGGTGCCTGTGGTATTTTACTGCCAAAATAAAGTCGTGGCCTGAGCACCAGAAGACCGAGTGGATAGGACGTGCGTCCATATATGTGACTCACCGTGCCCGTATAGCGTTGCCGAAACGAATAGCGTTTAACGAATACGTATACGTATACTTCTATGAAATCAGCAGCTAACAGCTAAGATTGAAAAAAAGCAAATGATGTAAGAACACCAAATGTTTTGTTTTTAATGGCATACGTTTCAAACAATCGTTTGATAGGTGAACTTGCTACTGTCGGCGTAATAGGTTCTTCATACGGATTTCAGAAATTAATTTATCTAATCTTATGCTTGAGTGGAATTGCTTGTCAGATATCTAGTTTTTATGCATAGGGCCATTGTCCTAAAGTCTGTTATCCAGTGTCTATATGTTTGATGTATATTATTATTCTCATCGTATAACCATTGCCAGCTATGGTTATGGACTGTAGGGCAGGCCATTTATCGTGATTTTTCTGTAGTCCATCAGTGGTATTTTTACAAATCGCCCCCTATGATGATTATTTAAATATTTACTAAACTCGTAATCCAGGTTTGTTCTCCTATACAATGTGGCCCGTTTTTGAGAACAAATTGATTAATTACGACGGTTATTTATAATGTCGTGACCAAGTACGTTTTAGCAGTGTACAAACTACCGGGGACTTTCACCGTGTGCAAAACTAAATTACGTGGCTGGAATGTCACTCCGTCATATCCTCGTTCGCAAACTTGGGAGTGCTTGACAACCTATGCAGTCACAATGCTTCTGTGAAACCGAAGATGTTTGAAAACTAACTAGGAACTTTGGTGAGGCATTTGAGCGCATCTATATAATGGAGGACTGCGTGAATGCTTTTTGTTAAATGCTTTCAAAAGAATACTTTAAACAGTATACATTCCGATGTGAGCCACAGCTGCCTTCATAAATATCAATAGCATAGCAGTAAAGACCGATCTAGCGAGTAACATTCGTGTCTGTGAAATCGCTATTGACGGTGATTTCTTCTTCTACGAATGGGACTGAGGAACTTTCCTCATTAATTATTCGATTATCTCAATGATGCGCACATAAAAGTTGCAGAACAAATGTGTTTTCTAATCAGCAACTTTATCTTAAACAGTTTGTAATGCTATTTCTCTATACCAATCTGGAGACTACGGAACTTTTTTTTCTAGAGCGTTATTTGGTCAATGCCCTACAGTCCATTACTCGTAAAAATTTGATTGATGGACAAGCGTTGAAAAAAAGAAGAAATTAGAGACCTGAAAAGTGAAATCACAACTGAATTATCGGATGCCAGATTAGCCAGAAACATTGGAAAAGACATTTTTTAACAAATAAAAACACAGGAACCAGCATTTAAGTCCTCGCTCTGCACTGACTGCAGTAGAGAAAGTTTGTAACTACTAAACGACCTCAGATCACACAGTGAAACAAAAAGTGGAACAAATGTTGATACATTTTGATTAAAATCTAATAATAAGCCTATCTTAATATGCACAATTCTCACATTTTTCCTGTGGTAATGGTGCTGTATTGCCCTTTTTCTTTTGTGGCATAGAACGGTTTACTTTTTTTTGACTCATTTGTGATCTGTCACCACTATACCCTGATAAAATCGCACGTCTTATGAAACACATAAACATAGAAAAAAAATACATTGTAAAAGTCATAACGCTTTTGATTTTATATAGGACACACACTTTCATACTATCATAATTGTGATATTTTGCACTTGATTACCTTTGGGTTGTGCGACTTTTCTCAGGGCATCGAGGTGACGGGTCACATTTTAGAGTGACCTCAAAGATCACTCGGGATCCCTGAGTGAAAACACACGTGTTTACTCAAAGTTCACTCTAAACTTATTTTTTTCTAAACTTCATGTCTTAAACAATGAACATTTTTATTAATTTTTTAAGAGAGATATGTGTGTGCTAGCATATCTGTGTGGAGTATCGTATTCGTGCGCTCAATTGGCAATTTCGTGCAAGTACATTTGTTAGTACAGCACTTCGCAGTAATTAAAAACCCGCTTGCTTTGCCACTGCTAATAAAAATATTGGTATCAATTAGGCAGGAATCGATTATAGCCCAAGTAAATATTGTCATCGATCAGACAACTTTTTTCGTAAATCATTCACAATTCTCTTGTTACCGCGTACATTAGAAAACAACATCAAACCCACTGAAAATTGTTTGTAGTGACAAATTGCGAAGTGAAATGTCCAATACCTATGGGAAATACATTTTGAGTAATTTCTCAAAAATAGGAAAGTTTCAGAGCTAACAATTTTTAGTGCATTGATAGTTTATATACCCTCCCTACTCAAAAGTATTGCAACATACACTGTAACGCATGCATTTTGAGTTAAAGGGGTCTTTCTATAATGATGTCCTAATGAAGTTTATTATCAGAAAATGCAAAATTATTTGAAAAGAAATCAATGAATATTCTTTCTCCTTTCTTCTCCAAGGCGGAGAGATTACCAAATGCAGGCGCGCCCACGGCAGAGGGGCGGGAACATGAAATTTAACATTTTTTCGTCTCCCTGTAGGGGTGGGGTGTTAATTCACACTAGTATCGTAATTCGGTTTCATATTTCCCGTAAAACGGTTTGGATGGCTTGGAGAGACCCTGAAAGAAGACACCACCCCGCAAAGACAAAAGCGCCTGCTATCTTCATAAGACAGTGGTAAGGAGGATTTCGCCCCATATTTCAGAAAGGACCTCTTTAAGTTGTAATTTCTTATTTTTTTTTCTCAATTCTAAAACGGTTTATTATTGCAAACATCCTAAAATTTGCTGTCATGCGACTTTTTAGTACATCGGATATAATAATGTGGAAAGAAGGCCATCATCTTTATATTAGTAGCCTTATCCTCCTTACCACTATCTTATGAAGATAGCAGGCGCGTTCGTCTTCGCGGGGTGGTGTCTTCTTTCAGGGACCGCGTCAGAGGAACACATTGGCATTTTATGTTTGTTGGAAGTCTTTCCAAACCATCAAAACCGTTTCTCGGAAATATGAAATATGAGCGAGCTCATCGGGGTGGTAGAAAGACTGATCTTCGACCACGACACATCCTAGTGAAAATGCTGTCTTATCGGGAAAAGGTTGAAATCATGAAAACTGCACGACAAAAACTTGCAACGAAACCTTTCTACGTCATCGATGATCTCACCAAATGTGACCTAGAAGAGAAGAAAAAATGGGGAAAGGAAGTGAAAGAACTGTATGGAAAAGGAACAAAGCTCCGTTTCTTTGCAGGGAAGTGGCGTCAAAATAACGGTATCCCTTATAGTTTCTAACTTTTATTTTTCAAGTACTGTAATGCCACTTTAAGTTACCTCCGCACTAGTTTTCTGTAACCACTATTATGCAGATTTTCAGTGTAGAGGCATTTAATTCACGCGCTCGTGGTTACTCACCTGTACGCTTGTTGTATTGAACCTCCTTTCAACTCGTTAATTGTCACCTTTTCACCTTTGGAGATATTTTCCACTTGTACTTTATTTTATGGTATTAAGACATCGTCTTGTCGTGAATTCATGTATACCTCAAATTCAATATTAATTCCTTCTTGAAAAAAAAAACTCTATATGAAAGTGGAGAGGAATAACATTGCATGTTTTACTGAATAATTTATGTGTTTTATTCTTACCTGTAACGTAGTTTATGTACCTTGTGATGCACTCTTCCTTTTGACTCCTCCTTTCCTCCTCCTCGTTCAATACTGTGGTGCAAGGTCGCATTTCTGTCATGTATGCTTTTCGATGCGTGATTATCAAATTGATACGTATATAATTACCATGTTCTATATTTACTATGTTCAATAATCACGCATTCGACCAGCATCTTAATGTAGAGGGCAATATTAACTGTAATTATTACTTACCTGATAAATTCCATAACCAGTTATCAGATTCTAGCAATAACCCTTCCCATCTAAGTTTCCTGCATATAATTCTCGTAGCCTACTAAAAATCATGATAATCTTACCCACCTTTTGGCTTCCCTGCAATTTAACTTTTCCGTGATCGGAGTAACAGAAACTTGGTTAAATGATAAATCTCCTAATCTCATTAACATTGATGGTTTTAAACTGATTCGTGCAGACAGGAAATGCGGAAGAGGAGGAGGAGTTGGTCTCTATGTCACTCATACTTTAGTACCTAAGCTCAGAAATGATTTAAATTTTAATGTATCGAGTGCTGAAATATTATGTGTGGAACTTGATATTAGCACTAATAACTCCGTAATAATATGTGTGATTTACAGACCCCCAAACACCAATATGGATCTATTCTTTGAAGATTTGGAAATCCTGCTCGAAAAAATTAATTTATCCAAAAAGATCTGTTGTGTAATGGGCGACTTTAACATTGATTTAGCTCAAGAAAATTATTCAAGTTTAACCTTTCGCAATATCTTGTTATCAAATTCGTTTTACAATACAATTAATAAACCTACAAGAATAACCTCTCAAACAACGTCATTAATCGATAATATTTTCATAAACACATACAAAAATACCTTACAGTCGGGGATATATCTAATTACCGCCCCATTTCGATTTTATCTTGTTTTTCAAAAATTCTTGAAAAAATTGTACATAATAGAGTTTATAATTTTTTCACACGCAATACATTATTTAATTCTGATCAATACGGATTTCGCAAATCACATTCTACTGATGCTGCAATCTTGAAACTATACGATAGAGTATCGAACGCCTTGGCAGACCATAAGCACGTCGTTGGCGTGTTTATGGATCTGAGCAAGGCGTTCGATACTTTAGATCATAGAATTTTGCTTTCAAAATTGCAGCATTATGGTGTGCGGGGTGTCGCTCTTGATTGGTTTACCAGTTACTTGTCCAATAGATATCAATATACTGTTTATAATTCGTGTTCCTCTGAATTGTTACCCTTGACATGTGGTGTCCCGCAGGGGTCGATTCTAGGGCCTCTTTTATTTCTTGATTTTATTATGATTTTTAGGTAAGATGTGTTCCGACTCACTGCAATATTATCTCGTCGCTGATGACACAATATATTTTATTCTCATACTGATTATATTCTCTCATTACAAAATTTACGTTGATTACCGAAATTGTCACTCTGGTTCCGTAGTAATATGTTATGCTTAATGTATTTAAGACTAATTTCAATCATTTCAAAGTAGGAAGACTAATAATGATCTGGAAATAAATGTATTATTCATCGATGATATTGCACATAGAACAAAGACATCTGTTAAATTTCTTAGGTTGGTATTATGAATCTTAATTGGCATGATCATGTAAAATATAATTTCTACCCCAATTGCACGAAATATTGGTGTTATGTGTAAGTTACGACATTTTCTTCCCTCAAAAAGTCTGTTGCATTGTATAATTCATTGATCTTACCCTACGTTTCTTATTGTAATGTCGTCTGGGCAAACTCATACACTAGTACACAATTCAATATTTTTGTTACAAAGAAAGCCATACGATTATGCGCTGGTGCTGAATATAGAGCGTCCACACAGACCCAATTTTTTATAACACAAATATTTGAAAAGCTCGAGATATTCACTTTTTTCAGACTGCTATTTTTTATGTATCGTCATAGTTTAAACAATTACCTCTATACTTTATGAACATGTTTCAATCTAATACAGAAATCCATTCTTATTCCACAAGACACGCTAGCAATATTCATTTATCTAATTCTCGAACCCTCTTAGCACACAAATCTATTCGACACTCCGGCCGACGTATGGAATT
>JZLH01S0144757.1:8121-21123 GCA_001188425.1 Eucidaris tribuloides | reverse complement strand
AATTCCCTGCTCGAAGCACATCGGGGCACACGAAATTTACCAGACCCGCGTGCTAGGCTATAGGGTGGGGGATCGATTATTGATAGACCTACGTTTCTGATTGCTAAAAATCATAAGTGACATTAATTATCTGTTTTTCTATTTATTTAGGGGAGATCATGGGTATAGAACCATTTTGACCGTTTTGTACTATTAAGGGCGTCTTTGACGGGCTTTAAGAGGCGCTCCCTTACGTAACTTATGTTGACTGCCCTCATCGAAATATGATGACGGGGCGTCATTTTTGAAGAAGGTATCTAAGGCTTATCTTAAAATGACAGGGAGCAATCGTTGCTCGATTCTTGTTTTCAAAAACCACTGAAACTAAAAATATTGTCAGTGTCAAAACCCGAGACTGGATGCTACTTGATCAACGGTGATGCGCTTTGTCTTTAGGTAAATGTAGTAATGGTTTTCGTCAGAGCGGTATTATAGAGTATTGAGTCAATATAAGAAAAAAAAATACTTCTTGAGGTGATGGAAATTGTTCTCTTATGGGTAAATACATTTATTGAAGGACGATATCACTTTCAATAATTCTCTTTTTGTTCGTTCCAAAGTGGGTATTGTTAGAGTTGAAAAAAAACAATTTGGGTTCCTATCTTAGAATGGCAAGATAGATAATGAACTAATCAATTTATAACTTTTACACTAAGACTCAACGGAAAGGATGGTTGAACCTTTACTCTATGCCAAACACACTTACGGCAAGCTTGGAAAATGTATTTTGATCCTTTTTGCAGATCATTGGGGAGGATTCATTTTTCTGTGTGATTATGAATGCTTAAAATGAATTGAAAATTCCCCCATTATATTTGGAAGTTTGAAAGCATATGGGAAGATATATGGAGGGGAGTTTGCAGACCTATCTTTTAATATGGTTATTCTGTATGTTAAAGCACTGTTTTTCGATATTAATTGTTTATATTGAAAAGGGAACATATTATAGTCTATTTTTTTTTATAAGATGTGTAAGTCTATGAAATATTTGTATAAGCAATGTATGAAAAATAAAAATGTTAATGTTGATGATGCAAATACAGAGTTCCTGAAGATAGAGATATTGTGCAAGATGAAAACAAGATATGATATTGCACATTTAATTTATACAATTAAGAGTTTTAGGTCAGAAGAACATTCAGAGTATTTATAACTCAATAAATTCTGTATTTTGTTTTTGTAAAGATCTCCAAAACCAAGGTACTGTTTTCAGTGGCTGATACATAAATGTTATTTATCTTCTTGTTTATATGTCGAGACCTGAGCTAGAAAGCAGAATTACATTTTTAAAGTCTTTGGTATGACCGGCTGGGGCTGAACCAGCGACTTCGGACAAGGCCATACACGTTGTATTGTATTTTTGTAAAAAAAAAGAATCATGTAAACAACATTATCGAGGGGGGGGGCGGGGTTGCGGTATTAGGCGCCGTGTATGAGTAATTGCGAGTATGTAATAGGACGGTTCAATCTGTTGTTGCTATGTTTTAGTTGGGATAGGGTGTATATAGGAAGGTGTTATATGAGTGTTGGTTTTGGTTTTGGGCTATACGAGGTCTCATTTAAGGAAGTATCGAAGGGGTATGATGTGTACAAATATACCCATTTTTAAGAAAAAATATCAATTAATCATTGATAAACTTGAACTATCAGTGAGAATTTCTCCTGAATGCTTAATGTTAAATGTTCAATATAATTCTAAACCTCAAAGGATTATTCAGATCATGTGCTGCGGGACGGGGCGAGAATTAGTGGTCTTTTTCCCAGGATGTGGATATCACTCCTTTTTACTTTCTTAACCGCGTAAAATATTTAGTTTCGTACAATCTTTTCATTTTTGACATTTGCGCCTTTTGAATCATTTGAACATAACGGTTCCTCAAGACTGGTGCCTTTTTATTTCAATATGTTTTTTTTTAGATAAAAAAATTGTTCAATATTGTTCCTAGTTACCTTGATAGCATTACCTGTGATATGGCCTTTTATGTTTTAGAAGGAACATAGATTCTATTTTTTTAATGCTTTTTGTTAAATTATATGGCTAACATTTACCACAGTTAAAATCTGAGTAACATGATTCCCATTGTACAGGGCGTAGGTGGTTTGGGCATGGGGGGGGGGTGACATATTGGGAGAGGATGGACAGGGGAGGTGCTCTTAGGGAGGTGGAACTAAGTGAGAAATAGGCGTTGTAAGCGAAAAGGTGGTGCATTTCGTTTTGCATATTAGTGAAACTCTATGGCTCTGGTTGGGGGGGGGGTGCAGTACACCGTGCCCCTAGCTAGCCTGTTGGGCTTCATTGTCTTTGATAAGGTCCTAAAAATGAGCCTGAAAATTGTATTTCAATGTTATTTACGTGTGTCTCAAAATAATTGTGCAAGTAAAGCGCTCTTAGGTAATGATAAAACTTTTTGTGACGTATGCTTACATCCTCAAGAGATGCCTTAGCTTTCAAATGCTGTTTGTTCTGTTTCAGTTTGTTGTTTTAATCTGAGATAGTCAGTTAAAACGAAAGTAAATCAAATGTGCCAGTTTTACTACATCATATAGATCAGGCCCTCTTCCCGTAAGAATGGCACGTTGTGATTCCCGTTTGTTGTTTCTGTTTCGAGATGAGAACAAGCAGATTACAGAAAAAAGATTTGGAAGCTAGACTTTGCTTGATGTGGGATGTAACATATGTCCAGCCTTATTTTTTGACTGTCAAGAGGGCGCTTTTTACTTGAAAATTTTTGAGAGTGCTGCGCATTAGTGTCTAAAATTTCTGCTATAGTATAACTGGCCTTCGCAATTAGGCAATCGTTTTTGGTGATGGTCGTTATGCTTACTCAACACAGAGAAAGTGTTAGCTTTCTGTGTTATTTGTTTGTTCTGTTCAATTTGCCTTTGTTTTGTCGATATGATTGAAACAACAAAGGTGGATTTCATAATGTGTCCTTGTATTCATTGACAGACTATAGTAATAAGTGGCATCATTGGTATTTTGCTTTCTTACTTTAAAGGCCGAAGTTTGGTTTTTGGAATTTTGTTTAGTTTGAAGCTTTATGCCCCAAAGTCTAAGCCTGCAATAGAGTAGTTTACTGATTGTCTTTAGTTTTTTTTAAATTTAATATTATTATTACTTATATTATGATATATGTATTAAATTAATATATTTAACTATATTTTTATATTATTTAGCATCGAAGGGTATTAAACAGACTTTAGGTTACATGTGTTAACTCATCTGAGAGAGCTTGCTCTTTCAGATGAGGTAGTTAGCTATATATTTTTTAACTCTTTTGGATGCTATATGTAAATATTAGCGCAAATTGCCCGGAGGTCCCCCGACATTTTTCATCTAATTAATAAAAAAAAACTAAAGACAAAAGAAGGTGAGGGTAGTAGTCATATACTTTTTTAAAACCTTTATTTCTATATGTACAGTATTAGCTGTAAAAGTCGGGGGTGCCGCGACATTTTCATTATTAATTATGTAGTGTTAAGACAAGAATGTTATATAGTTATACCGTCATTGAAAAGGGCAGAGCCTGATCTTTCAGATGAGTATTAACAACATCACCCTTAAACCTTTTTAAAACCCTTGTTTGCTGGCTATATATAAATTATAGTTCGAAATCCGGGGTCACCTGTCAGTTTGTAATATTAACAAAACTAAGGCATTCAGAATGTATTATGCAGGGTTTATGACTTTGGGCATAAGTTCTCAATAGCAAAAAATCCCAAACTATAACTTGTGCTTTTAAAATAACAAGTGTGGTGAGTCAAGTCCGCGGTTCAAGTCGAGTCCAGTCCGGTCCAGAGTTCTTGCGTGATGTTCCGAGTTCTGAGTCCGATTGTCCATGGTCTTCGAGTCAGTCTGGCAGTCGGTCCCGGTCTTACAATCGAGTCGAGTCCACAGTGTATAACGAGAGTGATTATATGTATATAGAGTACAGGATTTACAGGTTAAATACACGGAAGTAACGTGGTAGTACCGGTCGGTATTCCATGAGTAGTACCATGGGTGTAGCCGTATAGTATCATGGTAGTACGTGCATGGTAGTACATGTACCGTGGTGGTAGACCTATGCTCCATTTTAGTTCACAAGTGAAATGTTTGTAAGACTGCAATTACCAGTACGGTACATGGTGGCAGATAGGAATATCATGATCCACGACGCAAACATTAGCTTCGAAAAGGTTGAATTGAAGCTAAGGACACTCACCCTGAGGAATGATTTTAATACCAAAAGCCTCAGGGAGAGTGTTCTCACAGTGAATTACCCGGGGAATTTTCTATGTGGGAGTTGTCCTTGAGGTGAGTTATTGGGGGTTGTGTGTAGTTTCAGAGTGCGCGCGTGTCATCCCCTAAGCAGGTCAGGCTGGAGGTATTGTCTTGGCGAGAAAGTGTGCCTTTTGGGTAGTGCTGGCCTTGGGGCTTGGTCAGATGCGGAGCCGTTCTTTGAGGAGTTTGTTTCGATGGAGAGTCGCACTGGGAGAGCTTCATGAGGAGATGTCACTGTTAGGGGAGGTTCTTCTGGCGATGGTTGTAAATTGGGAAGTTGATCCTTTGGGGAGTTTGATTCTGTGGGAGTAGTCTCATGGGGCGAGCTTTTTTCAGGCGGAGTTGTTTGGCGGGTGGGAGGGGTCTGGGCCGGCTGGGCGAGGTATAGGGGGGAGTTGTTATGTAGGAGTTTCCTTGGGGGAAGTTTCCGAGGTGGGAGTTGCTTTGAGGGGGTTGTTTTCCGGGGGATGTTGTCAGGGTGGGTACTTTGGAGATTTGTACTTTGGAGTTGTCTTCCTCGAGAATTGTCGGGGGGGGGGCGAGGGCGGGCTGTCCTCTGGGAAGGTGTTGGATGTGGATGTTGTCTTGGGGAGTGTTTTGTTGGGGGGGGGGTATCAAGTGGGAGTGTCTGTGAGGAGTTGTAGGTGGAGTGTCCCGGGGAGATTTTATAGGGGTGAACTGTCTTCGGGAGTTCTCATTGTGAGGAGTTTCCTTACTGGGGGAGTTTCGGGGGGGGGGTGGAGTGTATCGGAGGAGGGCTGTCTTCTGGGGATGTTGTAGGTGGGAGTTGTCTTGGGGGAGATCTTACGGGAGCTGTCTGGTTGAGTTACCAGGAGTTGTAAGTGGGTTGTCGTCCGCTGCGGGAGTTGTCAAGGTGTGAGAGTCATAAATTACTTACTTCTTACTTTAATATAAAACTTGAATACATGATTCATTAAAATTTGACATTAATATTGGTATATACGTGTACTTTTTTCTCGGTGTGGCAAGAGTTTACATGTGCCTTATGGTGTAGTTATACAGTTCATTGCTCTGTTCTTAGACTCAGTCAGGTTTTGTTCAACAGTTTACTTTGTTTGATAACACCATTTTGAAAATTGAGCACACTCTTTTTAGTTCTCTTGTCCTGTAAGACGCAGATTGATTTTTGATCTAGGAGTACTGACAGTGACAGGTGTAGAATTACTTTTAGTGCTCTGTCCTGTGTGTGTGTAATTCATTATACAGATTATAATCTTATGATCTAGGAGATAGGGTTGACGAATACAGGTGTAAGAATAATATGCAGGTGTGGATAACAAGTGGAGAATGCTGAAGCATGGAGATGATGATCACATTGCAAACCATAGGGACTCGCTTGGGACTCGGGGCGGTGTTCCGATCCGGGGTGGGGTCCGGAGTCCTTGGCTCGAGTCGAGTCTTGAGTCGAGTCCGGGATTTTACGGACTCGGTCAGGTTCTCGACAGTCCTGACAACACTGCTATAATTGATATCAAGATTTAAGACAGCAATTAACAACTAACGGTATTTTGGAATAAGCTTAGACTATGCAGCGTGACGGTTGACGTAAGATATGTCACGAGAGTTATTTGGTTAATTGGCGAGAGAGCTGGTTTTCACTTGCACATTTTTTTTGTAGACACACGTTATAGTGGCCCTTTAAGAGGTGAAATGATAAGTTGATGGTTACGGCCGATTTTTCTCCAGCGATTACTGTGTGTACCACACAGTGCGTACCTATGTACGTATTTACTCGCCGAGTGATTTAATTGTTTATTCACTGTGCTTAACGTTGCGATTGCAGGAATTGTCATTTTTTGTGTATTCATAGGGTGGTTTATTTGTGCATACAAACTTTATGTGGGTTCAGATATCAGAATTGACGTTTTTAATTTTGAGCCTGTTGGCCTATCACTTGTAAGTGATACTGGGCTGTCTAAAATGGCCTTTTTCCCTGTTAATTGGTGGCCGATTTGAGAGCGAACTTACTTTAATTTTAAGGCATGCGCTGCATTAGATATGTTGATGATACTCGTTGGAGGCTTTCGAGTCTCTGAATCTGAGCCATTTCGGAAATTATCGCTTAATAACGTGGTATTGGAGCACCATGCAGTCTTAGAGGTCTACACTTCGCGTTCGGCTCGCTCTCGGCTCGTGCGAGACAGTTTAGTATACAGGGCGGCGGCGGAACGACTTTCAGTGTTGTGAGGGAAGATCGTCGACGGGGGACCTGTATTGTGACAGTGTTAGCAGATCGTGAGGCGACGGTAGGGATTTTGGTAATGATAAGTATTAAGGTCGCGTTTATAGGGCATTTTGAAAACAAAATTTGCTAGGGGAATAAAGCAGTAGTAAAAATTGCAGTGGCGAGCGAGGAAAGTTATTATTTGATAGATAGCGAGCAGAGGCGAGCGTGACGTGTTCGAGTGTAGTAGTCATTTTACAGTCTGATATTAAATATTGATATTACGGGCTTATTATTGGCTCAAATAACAAAGATACATTGTCGTGCCAATTATCTTCTGACATTTATTTATCACACATAGGCGCTATTGGACTTTTATTGTGGATGGTAATTTTTTTGCGGCGAATATTCATTTTTATTTGTACGGCTAGGGGGTTAAAGGGATCCCTGCAGTCATGAGTACTTGCTAGAATTGCGTTGATGAAGGTGGCTGTGAGGCCCCTTGTTTTGCCTTAAATATTGATGAAAGGTTATTCTATATCAGGAAAATAAGGATCTATATTTATTTGAATCAGTTCACATAAAAAAGTAATAGGGAGAGTCTGGGGGGGTTCCCCAGCCCAGGGTGAGAAAATTTTGCATTTTTAATTTAAGAATAGAGTTTTGGCGCTTTTAGTGACAAAGAAATCTGTATTTCATTGATTGCAGCTTCGTTATTTTCGCTAATAAGTAAAGATTAGAATTAGGAGGTTAGGTCGTCTGCTGCCCCACCATAATTTTTGATAATTGAAAAAATCATAAAGTATGCCCAATTATGTTTAAAAATATGAAGCCTACAAAACTATTAAATTTTACATGAAATACATAAAACAGCACATATTGCGTTAAATTTTCAAACTATTTAGATGCATTAGTGGAGCGATACGCGCCGGCGGGAAATTTGAATTTTTGGAATTAGCTTTTTCCCAACACAAAAGAAAGTAGCAGTTAGCCTTTTAAAAGATTTAATTTGATATTAAATTGTGGTTTTGTGAACTTGCCATATATTTTTATGATTTTAGGCCGTTTTGCTAATTTTTCATCGGTTTTTGTCAAATTTTCATTTGACCCGGCGCAAACTACCGCTATCCCCTTTCTATTTTTTTTGGGTGGGGGGGGCCAGTGCACCCCCTGCCCAGTTTCTCCGAAACAATGTTTATCCTCATTAGATGCACGCGAACGGAGCGAGTGAGAGCTGTCATGATTTCTCTATTCATGAGTAAGTCACATTTGTGAGCACTTTCACTTTTGACATTCGTTTAGTCTGAATGTATTCATTAAAGATTAATAACGTGCGACCGTATTGTTCGTAGCAATGATAAACTATTCGTTATGTAGAAACATTAGAAGAAAGGCAAAATGAAGGGTTCTAAAGGTATGTTTCAGGGGCATTCGTTCGCAAGCACGCGGAGCATATCATCTATTCACTAATTTATTATAAGTGTTATGCACCGTCAGGGGCTTCGAAATTCGCATTTTTGAAGTTATGAAATCGACAATTTCAGACAAGAAAGGCTTTTATTGTTCATTAGTTCTTTAAATTATGGATTATTTTTTTACCTTTTCAGGGGGCGGCATGGGGGCAGGGGGGGGGGCAAAATCGGTTTTTGCCCCCCCCGAAATATTTGGGGGGGGGGGCAAGTGCCCTCTGCCCCCGCGCCGGTCGCCTGTTGATACCTGCCTGCAACCCAACTGCAAATTAAATGCACATATGCATGTTAATTTTGTATATTACTGCTTTATATATTACAGCAAAAGATCGGAAACACATCTTACGTAGATGAAAGGCCTCAATAGTAATCCATCAAAGCTGTATATGCCAATGTTTAGAGACAGTGGTTATTTTGAACGTGTTAGGTCTCCTTTTTCAGCAAAAAAAAGGGAAATTCAAGCCTTGATTTGGGGTGTACCAAAATTTGGCAAATTTCTCGATCATTCCCACTCTCGGACCGGATTTACAGCCATGAGTGGGTATTTCAATTAGAGCATATCGAAAATATTACTTTTCGTTACGTTTCGTTTCAATTAGTATCTTACATCAACTCAATGTATACGTATCATATTATACATTGATTGATGTGTGAAGATACGTAATTGAACGAAACGAACGAAAAGTAATATTTCGAAATCTATTAATTGAAAGTACCCACCATGGGCGTAAATCCGGTCCGAGGAGTGGGGGATGATCGATGAAATTTCCAAATTTTTGGGACACCCCCAAATCAAGGGCTATTTCTTGAAAAGGGGACACCTACGACGTGCAAAATATACCACTGTCTCTAAACATTGGCATACAGCTTTGATTGTGATTACATTTTAACCTTTCACGTAATGTGTTTCTCGATCTTTTGCTGTAATATATAAAGCAGTAAATACAAAATTAAATGCTATAGCATTTAAGTTTGCAGTTGGGTTTTCATGGCCTATATCAATGTGCGAGCGAGCGAAGCGAGCGAGAAAGTTTTTAGGACCTGTAAGACTGCATGGTGTCCAATAACATCTTATAAAAGGGGAGAATGTTTCCGAAATGTCTCAGATTCAGAGACTGAAAAGCCTTCAAACATAATATATCAAATATTAATGCGAGCGAGCCTTAGAAATTAAAGTAAGTTGCTCTCAAACTCGGGGCACAAATTAAAGGGGAAAAGGGGGGCATTTTTAGAACCAGTATCACTTAAAGTGATAGGCTAACATTGTGGAGCTTCAATTTAAAAAACTGTCAAATTTTGATAACTGAACTACATAGTAGTATTCATATGGACAAATAAACACCCTAGAATAACAAAAAAGTTACACTGCCAATGGCAAGTTATGCATGAATAAACAAATAAAACTCGGGGCGAGTTTAAATAGCGTAGGTGTACACACAGTAAGTCTATGGGAGAAAATCGGCAGGTGAATCCGATCAACTTAGGATTTTCACTTCTTTAAAGCACTATAGTGTGTCTAAAAAAAAATTGTGCAAGTGAAAACCGCCCTCTTCGGCAATTAAAAAACACTCTTGTGACATGATGCTTACGTCAACGTCACGTGCATAGTCTTAGCTTTCAAATACCGTTAGTTTTGTTTAATTCGCTTGTCTTAATCTTGAGATAATTTTTATGTTAATTTACAGTGTTGTAGGACTCGAGACCGGACTCGAGTTCGAAAATCCCGGACTCGGACTCAGACTCGGACTCGGAGCCTAAGGACTCGGACTCAGACTCGGACTCGGACACATGGGACTCGGACTCGGGCCCGAGTCCCAAGCGAGTCCCTATGGGTTTTGCAATGTGGATCATTCTCCATGCTTTGATGCATTTTTCCACTTGTTTCCACATCCTGCATAATTTTCTTACACCTGTCACTGTCAGGTATCTCCTAGAGCATAGATGTATAATTCTGTATTTAATGAAATTCTGCGCCGGTCTTACAGGACAAGAGCACTAAAAAGAGTGTGCCTCATTTTCAAAATGGTGTGTTTATTCAACAAATAAAACTATTTGGAACAAACCTGAACCGAGTCTAGAGCAGAGCAATTGAACTGTATAACTAAACCATAAAGGGCACTGTGACTATTTGCCACAGAGAAAAAAGTACACTTTATATACCAATACAAATGTTTTTAATGAATCATGTATTTCATAGTTTTATATTCAGTAGTTAAGAAGTAGTAATTTATGACTCTCAACTGACAACTCCCCAGCGGTTACAATTTCAGACAGAAAAGTCTTTTATTGTTCAATTAATGTTTAAGATAATGATTATTTTTTTACTTTTCAGCACATGGGGGGGGGGGCAAAAACTCGTCTTTGCCCCCACCGCCCCAAAAGTTGAGTTGGGGGAGGCAAGTCCCCTCTGCCCCTCGCTTCGCGCCCTTGTTGATATACGCGCCATGAGAAACCCAACTGCAATAGATTTAAATGGTATCAGCAATTTTAATTTTGTTATTTACACTTGCTATTATAATATTCACAGCCAAAAGATCGAGAAACACATTACGTGAAGGTTAAATGTAATCACCAATCAAAGCTGTCACTGTCCAAGTTTAAGAGACAGTCGGTTATAATTGTTGCACTCTGCTAGGTGCCCTTTGTCAAAGAAATAAGCCTTGACTTTGGGGGTCAAAAATTTGGAATCTTCATCGATCCGCCCCACGCCTCGACCGGATTTACCCCATGGGTACTTTCAATTATAGGATTCGAAATATTACTTTTCGTTGTTTTCGTTCAATAGTATTTCACACATCAATCAATTATACATATACATTAGGACATTCAAATGTAGCATGGCTCAGTGATAACAACTCCTTGAACCATTATAGGAAACAAAAACAACAATAAAATACAATCAACCAACAAATTTTGTAGGCCTAAATGTAGTGCCCTTATAGTGGATGGAGCGGTCTTATCCACACTATGTAAAGCGTATGGAGGATTGATGCATACATATTATTCAAGATGTCTATTTGTTTGTGTTTGGGTGGGCTACTCTCTATATACAGTGTACTGCCAACCCAATAATATTGATCGTTCTGTTCTAATATTTATTTTGTTGTCAATATTGAATTATCGTCTTTTTTCTCAGGTCTTACTTACACTATCACTGTATATTATTCCTATTCTATCTCATTCATCATTTATTTTTCATTCATTCCATCATCATCATTCCTTCTTCATTCATTTATTTACATTCATCATGTTTCATTTTACTATTCGTTCGATATCATTTCAATGAATCCCTCTGAATGTTACATTTACTACACAAGTATCTTGTTATTTATCCTAATTATATATTTTATTTTATAATTACAATTACTTTCATTTCATTACTTTCACTTCTCCATCTCTCCCTCCATTCATCCATTCGTTCATTTCATTCTCGTCCATTCATTCATTTCGTCCATTCATTCTTTGACCATTCATTCATTCGCTTCCATTCATTCATTCGTCATCATTCATTCGTCCATTCATGGCATCATCATTCATTCATTCATCCATTCATCAACAACGAACCCAGCAGCGCGCACACCAATCTGCCAACGACAACACAGCGAGGCAATTGCACGGCACGCTTATGCGTTCACACTACTGCGCCGCACTCTAATAATTTACCTTATGACCAACCCGCTAGAGAGCAAGAAGGATTCCGGAATATCTTGAAATTTGATTAGCCAAAAAAATGGTTTGACTAAGCAAGTCGGGACATATTGATGGTTTTATCTACGTATTCGGCAGGAATTGCTAATAAATATATTTGTTTTATTTCGTAGGCGATGTTTTGTAACTCGTCGTCGAGCAGGCTGCACTGTACACCACGCCACGCACAGGATCCGTGCGCATCGCTCGGCCTCAGCGTCTAGTCTGAGACCACGGTTCCGTGTTGTGCCCGTGCATGCGTTGCGTTGTGGTCCACGTCCATGGATCCATTGCATGTTGTGATGATGTGACATGAATGTGTGGCCGGCGAGGCCTGGCTGGGCGGCCCACCCAGCGTCTGAGAAGTCTGACGCCTAAATGAGGTTTTTTTCAAAAAAAATTTTTGTTACGAATCTGTGGCAATCCTTTTCCCTTCTGCCCTCGGCTCGTACAGTACATGTTGTCGTTGAGTAGACCGACAGGTCGCCGCTTTTCATTTAAGAGTAAATGACCTTGATTCGACTGTCGCCAAGAATTCGACCACACAGGAATAAAGATATTTTTTGCATGTAACAACTCTATACACTCGTATCCTATAAACTCAAATGTTAACACACTCCATACTGGATCCAAATGCCACAGACATGCTAAAACTTTTAAAATGCATTTTTTGCGAAAAGTTGCCGTGTGCCGGCCGTTTTTTAGAAATCGCCAGCTTATCACCTGTGCTAAGAGAGGGTCACAAAAACCCCGTAAAAAAAACGACAAAATCAATCGCACAATTTGACCGTTTTACTCACCGTTCACAACACATGTCTATCACTCCAACCGTAGCTGAAAAATAAAAAATCGTGTTACCAATCACGATCAGTTTCTCTGCTGCATTCGCGCATCCGCGGTAACGTCTCTATTCAATCGACCCACGCTGGTGCCACAAACACGCATTCGGAGACCGTGGATCGCGCCTGTTGTGCCGTACCACGAGTTGGTGTAGCCGCTGCCCCGTAGCGTGCTGCCGCACCAGGCGCGCAGCATACATAGTAGTTTTGTACATAGGCCCGATTGACGGCATTACCCGGCCGAATCTTTGGCACAATAATAGTTATCGGATCGAGTTTGCTTATACTTTATTCCATTTGAAAGTTTATTCTCAGATGCTGAAAGGTACGAATATACTTACTTTACATCATTATTACTTATCAATGTGTTATAGAAAGACAGGCATTAACTGCAAATGTTAATGTCGACATCATGTTGTACTTTACTCTAACGGTATTCTTTGACAGTTTTAGGTCAATCCCCTTCATACTAAAGACAGACGGGATATACAGCCCTATTTATATGCGAGTGTTAATCTA
>JZLH01S0144752.1:15243-26175 GCA_001188425.1 Eucidaris tribuloides | reverse complement strand
GTCATAAGAATTCTAATACTAATCCCTCAACATGATTTTTAACCCAAAATGACTAAAAAAAAATTCTAAAGCCAAAAATCAACCAAACAGCCAAAACGAAAACTTGAGAACAATGATCATATTTGCTAGAAAATTGTTAAAATTTTGGAACCAATACTGACTTACAGATCAAATTCTTTTCTTTTTTACCAAAAATGATAAAATTTGACATTTTTAAGGGAAAATTGCCAATTTTAAAATGAGGTACAAAAGATTGTTTTCATTGGTAATTAGTATCCTCTTTTACCTATGTTATGACTGTTGCACCTTACATTTATACAGTTTTAACCCTAAAATCTGCTTCTTATCCAAAGTTATTAAAATTATTTGTCTGTTTGCCTCAATAGAGGCTCAGAGAGAGAGAGATGAAGGTCATGAAGTGGGGCCTAATTAGATAATGCTTTCATACGGATTCAGCACAAGAATTAATTAGATAGGATAAGATGTTCATAACCTCCCCTGGAAAAAAAAAAAATCTAATTAAATCCAGTTTTATCTCCAGTGGTACGATAGTATAACTACAATAATAACCATAAAAGTGTGTTTGCTAGACAAAAGTTTTGTTGCTAGGCAAACCATGTGGTCTAACATGATAAACTTAAGAATACATTCAGGTTGCTTATGGATTGTAAAGTAAGGTTTAAAGATTAATCATTTTTGTCATTTTCATGAATAATAATGAGGCCTTTTTCTCAACCGCTCAAGTAATTAAAATGATCTAATACAGGCTCGGTCCTGACTACCTAAAGTAATAATGTTCAATAAAAATTACATTTTTTTAAGGTGTGATAAGGTTAATTTAGAGGTATAAACAATTTCTTTCGTAACATGTTGGCGGTTGCTTATGGTTATTCCCAACCTGAAATCACTTAAAGTATATCAAATTCAATGATATTGTAGTAATGAAATGTATTTAGTATATGTTTTATATAGTTATTAGTTATTTCTTTAGCAACAGAAAATCTCATTAAAATGAAATCACCTCATTTGTGCAATGAAGCTGAAATTGGTGCTATTAGGAAAATGATGTTGCTTTGGCAACAAGATAGATAAATATTTGTATGCTTGGTTATCCAGGACATTTTGCCATCTTTACATAAATAGGTGGTTTTTCATACCCCAAAAGGTACATTAATAACCGAAAATGATAAAACTAACATGTAAATTTTCATAGTGTAAAATTTTGTGATTTTGTGTATACAAAAAGGGTGCTGGTCGAGTTCAAGCTGTTTCCATGGTGATGTTACACGTTACGACGCAAATAATAATGCTTAATTTTGAAAAATTCAGAAATTACTTTAAAATAAGGTATAATCTAGCCATATCCAGTGGGGGGGGAGGGGGGATTTAAGACTCGCTTAAAATAAGCCGCTTTTTGGCCTCTCGCCGTCTTACAACTATTAGTATTAATAAACATGTAGTCCTATGGGTAATTACAATGATACTGACTAGTCTGGCTTCTATGACGGCTTTAGATAAACAACTATTCCTATATTGATGAAGGAAAGTGTTATCCCAGTCCAATTGCATTGACTCACGATTAGTCTCCTAGAATATAACTTGCAAACGAGGTCACGATGGTGTGGGGTGCTTTGCACCATCGCAGCGGAGCACTGCTACGGTATAGGGAGAAAAAGTGGCAGGGTCTGGAATCGAGATCTAGTACCTAGTAACACATGTACTTCCATAACTGCTCCAAAGAGTAAGAGGAGAGCATCGGATTGTACCGCGTTGGGGAGGAGAGCGTTGAGTAAAATAGGAATTATACTTCTAATTTTTATTTCACAAAATGTTGTTCACACATTTGGAAAGCAAATTCTGGAAAAGTAGGCATCGATGTTTTTTCATGAATTCTTGATTGTTGAGAAGAATAGGCATTCCTAATATTTCAGATATTTTGGGAAAAATGTCAAAAAACAAGGTTTTTGACAAAAAAACACAATGAAAGTCATCCCAAAAGGTGTTAAGTGTGGTATCAAATTGTAGGAAATTTAATTTGCTTTAAAATGACACCACATTTGTAGGAATTGGACCTTTTAAACAAATTTTATCTTAAAAACTTGAACATTTATCAAAACGGCGGCCATTTTGGACGCCATCTTGGATTTGGAGGTGTTCGCAACAAATTTTTTGAGGTAGACCTCTTGAATATTGTTTGTTATGCTATAAGCTTGAAAATAAACATGGTCTACTTAGTTTGTACAGGGGGTGAAACGAACTAAAAAACTAAGCCACTTTTTGGAGTTCGGCCCTCCGGTTACAGTGTATATGTACAAATACCTGATAATATCAAACTCTTTGCATCTTTTTATTCTTTCAAAGCTTTGTTAAAGAAACATCTTGTATCCAAATATTTGTAAACTTATCACCTGCACTCACCCACATGCACGCACTTGCAATTTTTTTCTCTCTTTCTCCTTGCTTCCACATCTTCGTTCTTCCCATTTCCTAAAAAGAAACTCGATTTTTCTATAAGTGACACATTATTCTATACATGTACATAACGGACTTGCATGTAGCTCCCCGCATCCCTGTTATCAATCAAGCTTTCTTGCTTATGATATCTGGCCCCTGCATTTATCTCAATTCCTTGTCTTACATACCTCTATACTTTAAATAATGTCTGTAATTTGTTTTAAATACAGTATACCTCAATTGTCACATTCATGTGTATCGATATGTTGTTTATAAATATTTTATGAAGAATTTGTGAGTTTTGATTTCTCAATAAATGCAGGAACTTCTGCTAAAAAAAATCCAATGGCTCAAAGCTTGTGAGGCTAATCATTATTACACAAGAGTCTGTAAGGTATTTAATGATTATGGGATACATAATAAAAAGAAAACATGACTTGCTACTTCAATTCTGACAGGGAATAAATAAGTCGATAAAATAAACTATTTATTTGTTTATTTTCTTAAGGTTTGATCAAAATCAGAAAATAAAATACAGAATCAAGACAATAACTTTTTACATAATCACAAAGAGAAGCACTGCGAATATTTAGAGTGAAAACAAAAGGTCTATTAAACAATAAACATTTAAATAAATTATCCACTTTCTGAAATGTAAAGAGAGTTTGCCTTTTTATTGGATATGAAATAAAAGAACTCTTTCATTGTTATTTTTCGGGAGGGCCAAAAGTTCTTCAAAGTTATGAGATTTACCATAGAATTAAAATTTATAATTTTTATTGTAATTCACAATTTAGAGGAAAATGTAGGTTAAAACTGTATTGCAATGCATATCAAACATTTTGTTGTTTTTGTTCAATTTTGAAGAATTAAAAGTCACTGTCATTTTTGTCTCGCCTGCTATGCATAGCAAAAGCGAGACATAGGCGCCGCTTTTCCGTTTTGAAAGTCCTTATTCCTTGGAACTTGGACATAGGGTTATGAAGTATCACTAATCATTTGAATAGAATGTCTGGTCACAAAATTAAGGTCAAAGGTCATTCAGGTTAACAGACTTAAACTATATTGTGGAGTCAACTTCATTTATTTCTTGGCAGATTCTAATTCCGATTACTCAGACTGATAAAGGTAGGTTAGGGATACAAACATTTTCATAGAATTTTGAAAATGATTGATTATGCTGGTTAATGCAAATGTATTCAAAATCACAAAAATTCTACTTTTCCTTAATTTATTGGCGGATTTTGATTCTGTTTATTTTACGTGATAGGGCTTGGTGGGAGCTTCCAAACTTCTACACAAAATTTGGAAGTTAACTATGTTAATCCATGCAAATGTATTCAAAATCACAAAAATGCTACTATTCCTTTATTTCTAGGCAGATTTTGATTCTGTTTGTTTAATCTGATAAGGCCCTGGTAAGGGTTTCAAAACTTCTACACAGAATTTTGAAAATTAATTTTGCTAATTTATGTTTATTATTCAAAATCACTGAAAAAATACAAAAAAAAAATGCCACTTCTTTACTTTTTGGCGTTTCCTGACTCTGATTGCTCAGACTGCTAAAGCTAGGTCAGGCGTCCAAACTTTTACACAAAATTTTGACATTCATTAATTACGCTAATTTATACAAGTTTATTCAAAATCACAAAAGTGCTACTTTTTTCTTGGTGGATTTTCATTTTGTTTGTTTTGTCTGATATGGCTTGGTGGGGGCTTTCAAATTTCCACGCAAAATGTTGAAATTCATTAATTATGCTAATCTATGCAAATTTATTCAAAGTTCAAGAAAAATAACAAAAAACCTCAAAGCCTGAAATGGCATAAGTTTGAAATGCGTTCTGTCTAAGATCACGAGATGCATTGCGTTACTTTCTTGTTATTAATAGTCTAATTATATCATCTCAAATAGGTATCCCTCTGAAAGATTCAGAAATATGAGTAGGTGTTTCATAGTACAGAATAAATAATAGAGATGAGTCGTTTCTTTTAGTTGTGTATAATGAGTCAATAGGCTAGTCATTGAAGGCAATTGTATACTAGTACAGTATTTCAAAATACATTGCGTGTAGGCGAGGATCTATGATAATATGGTATTTTCGTTCCTTATCAAAATGTACACCTGCTCCCTGCACCCACACCTGCAAAATGCACGGCACCCACTTGATCACTTAATTTTCCTAACAGAGCTATGTCGCCAGATTTCTTTTTTTTTACGAGGCCCCATCCATTTCCAGCATAACCGCTCATATCTCATTTATTGAAAAACATTTACTTTATATTTTCTGATCATATTTGTATATGTTTAATCGTAAAGTATTATTTTACATGATTTTCTACTTGTGTAATACCTTTGTTAAAACCATATCGATATTGTATTTGTCATTGTTTGTACTTTTTGAAATTTAAATTTTTTTGAACGCAGAAATAAAACAAACAAAAAACACCTTTTTGATATCAATTGGTCAAACGAGTTTTCTCCTATAGGAGACTGTCATCAGTGTAGTGTGCTGATTGGCACTTGATAGGAGGGAATACCTTAAAAACATAAAAACGTGAAAAATACTTACGGAATGTATTGAAAGTATCTGCAGTGTTGCTGTGATTGCTTGTTGTTGTTTTTGTTGATATTAGTGATTGTGTTCGTATGTTGTTTGTAAATCTCTATTTGACAACTTGGTAGCTTCTATCGCCGGACCATATTATCAATTTGTATTTCAGATAAAAAATCCAACCTTTTCAAGTCAATAAATCATGCCATAGTATGCATTAAATCGTATGACTGAAAGCATCAAAAGAAAATGGGGGCTGTGATACCGTAGTTTGTATGTAAAAAGGCCTTGGGGGAAAAGAATTTAGAGAAAATGTATGCATTGTGAAAAGGCTCTGAAAGACAGTTATCCCCCACCCCAAAAATGCTCCAGTAAATTACTTTTGATCTGTCTATGTAGTATCTATCTATCTATCTATCTATCTATCTATCTATCTATCTATCTATCTATCTATCTATCAATCTATCTATCTATCTATCTATCTATCTATCTATCTATCTATCTGTCTATCTATCTGTCTATATCTATCTGATTTGATTTGATTTGATTTGTTTTATTTCGTATTTCAACAACAGAATACATGAGTATACATTTATTACAAGATATAATCAGAAATAATATAAAGTAATACGTACAACTTGAACATCCACATAATGTGTGTTCATTAAAATGATAATACATATTTATATATACAACCACAAAGTATTATAAATTGAAATGCGAGGGGGCCTACTAAGAAGCTATGCTTGTACAACTTGTAGACCCCTTGCGTAATTAAAATTAACTGGTTGAATTTTATTTTTAAATTTGTACAAAGTATATTGAGGTGTAAATTGAATCTAGGAGGACGGATAAGGCACGAAGCGGAACAAAAGGGTGTGCAGTGAAAGTGTAATAAACTAAAGAGAAAGAAAGAAAGAGGGAGAGAAAAAAAAACCAAAACAGTAAAGTCAAAACTAATAATGCATCGTCATTGCAAGGTGTCTGGCGTACCAATGAGGAACTTGATATAGAAAAAATATATAAAAACGGCTTGGTTGAATGTTTTTCTAAATTGTGGTTAGCAGAATAAAGTATCCCCGTTGTTCACAGCCTGTGACTATACCGTGCACATCCCTGTGTTTATACACACATGCATTTTCAACAGTCGTAATGACGCGCACGCACACACAAGTGTGCGAGAATATCACTCTGAACTTTGGTTAGATTCCGGCAATTCACGGATGAGTTGAGGCGCCGGTTTCGTAAGTAGCGCATATGCTACTGTACGCTACAAATATACTCTGTGTGTTGTGGCTGTGTGTGTTGTCGTGTGTTGGTGTGTGGTGTGTGTGTGTGTTGTGTGTGTGTGTGTTGGTGTGTGTGTGTTCCAGACTACTATGGTGTGTGTGTGTGTGTGTGTGTGTGTGTGTGCTGGTGTGTGTGTGTATTTTTTATGATAGTGCGTCATTATATACATGGGACAGATTAGTAGATAGATAGATAGATAGATAGACAGCATACAATAGATTTAGATAGATAGATTAGATAGTAGATAGATAGATAGATAGATGAGATAGATTGATTATATTAGATAGATGGATAGATAGATCGATCGATCGCATCGATAGATAGATAGCATAGCATAGATTAGATAGATAGATAGATAGATAGATAGATTATACATAGTATTTAGATCAAATAGTAATTCACTGGAGTTCAGTTTTGGGCGGTGGGGGATTAACTGTCTTTCAGAGCTTTTCACAATGCATTACCCATTTTTCCCAAATTACTTTTCCCCAAGGCCTTTTTGCATACAAACTACGGTATCACAGCCCCCATTTCCTTTAGATGTTTCTGTCCTACGGATTTCGATGCATTACTACACTCTTAAAATCCCGGGTCAGACTTGACTCGGAAAAGCAATCCGGTGAGGGCCACACTCGGAAAAGCGGTCAGTATTCAACCAAATTCGAGTCAAGTTTGACCAAAATATGAGTCAACCTGACTTGGATTGTGGTCAAATTTGACCGGAATGTGGTTAACCTGACCCTTTCCGAGTGTGCCCCCCAACGCGATCCTTTCTCCGAGTCAGATTGACCGCAGAAATTTTTAAGAGTGTATCGGCCGCCATCGATGTTATTGACTTGGAAAAGGTTGGATTTTTTTTTAATTCTGAAAACCTCACCAAATTCGATAATATTGGTCGGCGATTAGAAGCTACCACGTTGTCAACAGAGATTTACAACACATACGACACACAATCACTACTATCAACAAAAAACAACAAGAAGCAATTCACAGCAAACACTGCAATCACTTTCAATACATTCCGTACACGCGATTTTTTCACCTCTCTTTATGTTCTCTCTCACACGTATTCCCTCCTGTCAAGTGCAATTCGTCACACTACTACTGATGGACAGTCTCCTATATGGAGAAAACTCGTTTTGACCAATTCGATATTAAAAAGTTTTTGTTTGATAAGGTTTTATTTCTGCCGTTCAAAAAAAATCAAATTTCAAAAGCTACAAAACAATGACAGAATACAATTATTCGACATGGTTTTAACAAAGTATTACACGAAGTAGAAACACTCATGTAAATAATACTTTACGATTAAACATATATAACATATACAAAATATACAAATATGATCAGAAAATATAAGTAAAATGTCTTTTCATAAATGAGATTCCATGAGCGGTAATGGCTGGGAAATGGATGGGATCGTAAATGAAAAGAAAACTCCGGCCGACATGCTTTGCTTATAGGAAAATTAAGTGACAGTGGGTGCAGTGCATTTTGCAGGGTGTGTGTGCAGGGTGCAGGTGTACATTTGATAAGGCAACGAACATACCATATTTACCATAGATCTCGCCTACACGCAATGTTATTTTTGAAATATAGTACTTTATATACATTTCCTCCAATGACTAGCCTATGTACTCATTATTACACAACTTAAAAGCAAACGACTCATCTCTATTTATTTCTTCTGTTAGTATAGACTAATGAAACACCTACTCATATTTCTGAATCTTTCGTAGAGTGATACCTATTTTGAGATGATTTTTATATAATTAAGACTATTAATAACAAGAAAGTAACCAATTGCCGTAATATATCTAAAGTTTACTATGTCTCGCCTGCATCTCGTGATTCTTAGATCAGAACGCATTTCAAACTGTATGCATTTCTAGGCTTTGAGCCGTTTTGTTTATTTTTCTGAAACTTTGAATAAATTTTTGCATAGATTAGTCCATAATTAATGAATTTCGAACATTTTTGCGTGGAAATTTGAAAGCCTACAAGCCATATCAGAAATAAAACAAACAAATTTAATCCACCAAGAACAAAGCTAGGATTTTTGTGAATTTTGAATAAATTTGTATGAATTAGCGTTGATTAATGAATGTCAAAATTCTGTGTAAGTCTTGGACGGCCTGACTAGCTTTAGCCAGTTCTGAGCAATCAGACATCAGGAAACGCCAAAAAGTAAAGAAGTGGCATTTTTATTGTAATTTTCAGTGATTTTTGAATTAATAAAACATAAATTAGCAAATTTAATTTCAAATAGTTCTGTGTAGAAAGTTTTTGAAACCCTTACCAAGGGTCTTAATCAGATAAACAAACAGTAATCAAAAATCTGCTCTAGAACATAAAGGAATAGTAGCATTTTTGTGATTTGAATACATTTGCATGGATTAAATAGTTAACTTCAAATTTTGGCTGTAACGAAGTTTGGGAAGCTCCTTAACCAAGGCCCTTTCACGGAATAAATAAACAGAATCAAAGAAACCCAGCCAATAAATTAAGGAAAGTAGCATTTTTGTGATGATTTTTGCTATTAACATAGCATAATCAACATTTTTTTTAAAATTCTCGTGAAAATTTTTGTATCCCTAACCTTACCTTTATCAGTCTGAGAGTAATCAGAATTAAAATCTGCATAGAAATTAATGAAAAATTTGACTTTCCACAAAGTATAGTTTAATGTCTGTTAACTGAATGACCTTTGACCTTGATTTTGTACCAGACATCTCTATTCAAATGATTAGTGATACTTCATTACCCCACTGTCCAAGTTCCAAGGGAATAAGGACTTTCAAATTATGCCTAATCAAATACAAAACACTTAACCTTGGTTAAGTTTTATGTTGAGCCACCACCACGGACCGCCCCTCCACGTTGTCGGAAAAGCGGGCGCCTATGTCAGCTTTTGCTATGCATTAGCAAGGCGAGGGACAATAATAGGCAGTGACTTTATATCTTCAAACTTGAACAAAATTACAAAATGGTCCTTGATATGCCTATTGCCGAATTACGATTTTCCTCTACAATTGTGAATACAATAAAAATTGACTGCTCCTGTCCCAACTTCTTTCATTTTAACCCTATTTACTGGGCTATTCAGACCAGGTTTCTACGGCGGGGGATTCAATTTGACCCCCGCCCCTTCAGATCTCTTGGCTGCCGACTCGCGCGAATCGCCGCTGAAAATTTCCGTTCGCATAGAGCTGAGATGTAAACTACACGACTGTTATATTAAATTTTCAATAAAAATATTTTTTCTATTTTTAAGTAATTATTATGCAAAATAGTGTATGGATAATCTTTGTTTTCGCCTATAACTCACTATAAAGAACAAGTAGGTAGAATGCGTAATTTTGGTGAAAATATTCAATCTTGAATTTCTAGCAATTTATCTACAAAAATTTGCCTTAATGAATTAATTTTCTTACGTATTTTATTGTTTTTGTGAATTTCTTATTGTACTTCTTTGCTTTTTTCGACCTTTTGTTTTCTATTGTTTTTTCAATGAAATTTGTTATGGGGACACCTTTTGCAATCTATAAACAGCATGAGATTTAATTCAGATTTCAACCAGTAAAAGCGAACAATATCATACATTTAGTATTTGGCTGAAACACAACTTTCCATTGATTTTGTTACACGAAATCACGTTGTTTGAGCAATTTTGCGGCGTTGACACTGCATGTATTAGAAAAGTCGGCAGTCGTTCGTAACGGTATTGTTCGCATTTTCGCGAAACGGTGGGAGATTGGGATCTCAAAAAAGGATGCGCAAGACTTGAAAGTAAAAAGGTCGTGCGAGCCGGCACGCGGCTGGAAAAATTTGCCGCGGCCGGCGCGGGCGGGCGGCGATGGTCGCGAAATCGTCAGTTAGTATAGGGTTAAATTCTATGGTAAACTCATAACTTGATAAGAATCTTTTGCCTTCCTGAAATATAACCAATAAAACAGTGTCTTTTATTTCCATGTCCAATAAAAAAAAGGCAAACTCTCTTTACATTTCAGAAAGTGGTATGATTTATTTAATAAATATAATATAATAATAATATTTTTTTATTTACCAGGAGGCCACTTCAATCACATAGACTGATCTTTCAGCGGAGCCCTGCATAACATTATAATGCTATCATTACCCTTCTCTATTCTAGAATGCCGAGCGCTAGCCTAGAAAGAGAACGCGTACCATTTTTATAAAGAGTTCTTTGGTACTGACCCGGCCGCGGGCTCGAACCACGGACCTTCCGATTTGTGAGCAGACGGCTCTAGATCACTCGGCCTCACACCATTTAAATGATTGTTAATAAATCCTTTTTGTTTTTACTCTAAATATTCGCTGTGCTTCTCTGCTTGCTGATTATTGCTAAAAGTTATTATTGATTTCTGTAATTGTTTCTCTGATTTCGATCAAAACTTAAATAAAAATAGGTATAATTTCATTCGACTTATTTATTCCCTGTCAGTATTGAAGCTAGAAAGTCATGTTTTCTTTTATATTACTGTCATCCCTATCATTAAATCCTTTACAGTCTCTTGTGTAATAATGATTAGTCTCACAAGCTTTGCAGCCACTGAATTTTTTTAGCAGAAGTTTCTGGCATTTTATTGAGAAATCAAAAACTCACAAATTCATT
>JZLH01S0144735.1:19073-31309 GCA_001188425.1 Eucidaris tribuloides | reverse complement strand
ATTTTTAACAATCTCTTAAACTCGTTCAAGGAATTAGCAGACTAATATTGATTGGAACGTTTGTTCCATTCCTCAGCTGGAGTCACAGTAAATGTACGATCACCTGCTCTGGTACGAGTTTTGAGAATTGACATTCTTTTGTGAAAGAGTATTAATACTTGAGATTTCAAAATGTGATTTACACGTTAAGGTAAGCAGTCGGAACTCGATACTACATTCTTGACCTAAGTTATATCAAAATCCAATAAACCGTTTTTGAGTTTTTGTGGTAGCGAGCTCCAAATTAGACCGAAAAATCCAATAAACCATTCTTGAGTTTTTGTGGTAACGAGCTCCAAATTAGACCGAGGATTCATGACCTTTGGCCTTGGACTTTCAACTCCAAAATCTATTTAGTTCATTGGTGCCTCATAATACATACTGACCCAAATTACAACAAAATCTCATAAGCCCTTGAGCTATTTGGACTGTAGGGCATGGACCAAAAACGCTCTAGAAAAAAAAGTTCCGTAGTCTCGAGAGTGGTATTCAAACATAGCATTACAAATTGATTAAGATGAAGTAGCTGAAGAGAAAAAGCCGTTGTTCTCCAAATTTTACATGCTCATTGATGAGATAATCGACTAATTAGTGAGGCAAATTCCTCAGTCCCATTCGTAGAAGAAGGAATCACCGTTAATAGCAATTTCACAGACACGAACATTACTCGCTAGATTGCTCTTTGCAGCTATGTTATTAATAATTATGAATGACTGCTATGCACATTGGAATGCACTGCCAGAGAAGGTATTCTTTTGTATGAACCTAACGAAAGCAATTCACGCTGTTCTCCATTATTCACAGAATGGCTGCACTCAAATACCTCACCAAAATTCTTATTCAGTTTTCATCTGCGGTTTCACAAAAGCATTGTGACTGCATAGGTTGTCAAGCACTCCCAAGTTTGCGAACGAGGATATAACGGAATGACAATCCAGCCACGTAATTTACTTTTGCACACGGCGAAAGTCCCCGGTGGTTTGTACACTGGTCACGATATTATAAATAACCGTCATAATTAATTAATTTTCTCAAAAACGCGCACATGGTATTAGGATAACAAATCGGAATTACGGGCTTAGTAATATTTGAATAATCATCATTAAGGATTTGTAAAATACCACGGATGGGACTACGGAAAATCACGAAAAATGCCCTTGCCTACAGTCCAATTGTGGTAACGAGCCCAAATCAGACATACATGTATATCAGACCATGTGACCTTTGACATTTCGACTCCAAATCTCATCAGTTCATCTTTTCATTATAGTACATACCTGACCCTAGTTTCATTAATATCCGATCAATGGTTATCGAGTTATCGCGGTAACAAGAACGAGTAACTGACCGAAGGACAGACGCACGGACGGACAACTCGAAAACATGATTTTTTTATTTTGTTATTATTGAATAGTTTATTAAAACAAAAATCTTTCGCGGCTTTCGCCGAAATGCAGATTTTTTTACATGGCATGAGTAAAACAATGCGTACTTCATAATGAAAGGTACCATTATACAAATTCTAATAAAAATAACAATCGTACATACATATAGATAAAGTTAAAATCATCAGCACTATTATGTGTCAAATATATCAATATAGATTCAAATTAAGGAAATAAATATATATGTATTTAAATTTTACATGCATATTATATTTGTTTTGTAGTGATAATTGTAGACATATAATTGAGACACATAAAGATAATCTGACTAGTGTGAATAATATGACTAAAGTATTGACATACTTCAAATTTTCAAAATGATAATATAAAACTAGAGAATTTGGGTAGCTTGACAATATGAAACAAGTATAAACAATAAATACATTATACTAATGACACATGTAAAGAGAATTTGCCTGGTATTATTTTATGTCAAAATTGAAATACATTGTTGTTTTTTCATTTAAATACATGTAATACTGTTCTTCAAAATTTTCAAAGTGATGTAAAGCTATGGGAAATTTATATAAATTGGCATTTTTAAGAAAACAGACGATTATTGCATTGCACGTTTAAGATTATTGTATAGAGGTGGTAAATAAAATGAATTGCCCGATAAAGATACTGGACATTTTCAAAATAATAATATAACACAAGAGAATTTCATTACCTTGGCATTATGAGACAAGCATAAACAATAAATAAATGCATTATACTAATGAGACATGTACAGAAAATTTGTCTGGTATGATTTCATATCAAAATTGAAATACATTATTATTTTTCCATTTGGAAAAAAAAATTCTTCAAAATTTTCAAAATGACGTAAAACTGTGGGAAATTTATGTAAATTTGCCTTTTTAAAGCCTTCGGTGTGGAGGCATAACAATCATAAATCGCGACTTGTGTTCAATTCAGAGACATTTAAAGACATTAAGTTTGGTGCTGTGGATTCAACGAATAACGGCAAACAGTTTATTTTGATATTTCGATATTCACTGACTATACCTAAATCAGTGTGTTAGTTTAAAAATGATAAAACTGTTAATATTCTTGTTGGCATAGTATTAAGAAAAAAAATGGTTAGAAGAAAATATTGCATATGTGATTAACGAAACATCGAGTGATTTGACCTGTCCAACTTTTTTCCAGGACCAGCATGAATTTAAATTCAAAGATATTGAGCTAGTACATGTACATAACCATCGAAACTCTCAAAACCACACAAAATTATAAATCATGTGTTATTTTGAACATAAAGCGGAAGATAAGAAGATAAGAAGAATAAAGACTTACCATTTTGAGTAGCAACGTTCTGAAATGATGACTTTCAGCATCCAAGTGAACAAATCAAAATAGAATTGTCTGTTGGCTGTTAATGAATGGTGATAGTGGTTATAGTAAGATGACGTCTCACACACTTGTCAGAATGCGCAAAACAAAAGACGACACGCATCAAATCGCTCAGCGTCTGCCACAAGTTACCAAGCAGATACTTCTGCAAGTACGAGGTATAAAATATGATGTTACAGTTTGTTTGTACTGTGATGAAAGTTTTAGTGAAGGCACCTGTTCCCAAGTTCTACCTGGAATGATTTAGCTTCAACGATTGGCGTTGCTCCTATAATAACACAGGATAATGTCAACTGGTTGTCATATGCGCAGTGAACGAAAGCGCATCTTTGGCTGCAAGAAGAACGCACTCATGCGCAATGCGAAACAAGTGACGATCATGAGTGTCGACGACCTTGCACAACTCGAGTAAACATGAGGTAATTGATACATTTAGTGCAAATCACAAACATCGAGTACAATATATCTGATATTCGCGATGAATATTATCTTTATAACGCAGGAAGACAATTGATTATCGAAGAACAATGGCGATCACTTGAAAAATGTCACGAATTTAAAATAGCCCATCTGAATTGTGCATCGATAACCAAAGCTGAATGGAGATTTCCCAGAGATGAAATGTTCAATATATTAAAGATTGATAACCTCTCAATAAGAAGAGATAAACATATATTGCATTTTATGTATAAAATAGTCAATGAAATGACACCCGGTGACTTTATGAAGTATTTTGTCTTAAGACAATTCTATTATCGGTTGAGGAATACCAACAAAGTGCTAGAGATACCCAAACCCAGTACAAATTTAACAAAAGAAGCTTATCGTACCGAGGAACAAAAAGCTGGAATCGACTCCCCAGAGAGCTAAAAAATATGTCTTTCGGTTGTTTTAAGATCCATATTTCAAGGGAATATAAGTTTTAATCTGTGATCCATAAAATGTATAAATTAATATTTTTTGTAAATATTTTTTTCAGTCTCAGTCTTTTTTTTCTATGCTTATTGTATGTATATAGTTCTATTTATGTAATTATTCTATTATTTCAAGTATTGTTGTAGACGTGTGTGTGATTTGTAATTATTGTTATGTTTTCATATTTATGTAATGTTTTTAATCAGGGGCACGGACCTGCTGAAGAACAGCCTTTGGCTGAAGCAGGTGCCGTGCTTAAATAAAATAAAATGAATGAAATGAAATGAAATGAAAATGAAACAATATATCATTCCACATTTCCGATTTTGATTTTTTCTTTACTTTTAAATCAACAATATAGAAATCCCAGATCGAACGCAATTGACTGATTCACGTATTACATTTCAAACTTGTATTGTATGTATGAGCACCTGCGGCTACCCTTTTAACAAAAATTAATTATATCATATGGTAGCCATCGATCAAAGCGAACAATGTAGCATGAATAAAACATGAAGAACCATTAATTGGCTTCCCTGAATCGACGCGGAGAAGTTCCAAATTGTCAAACCAATTGACCGTGACCAAACAAGAATGAACACAAATTTCGTCAAGGTGACACTAATACGTCGTTATGAACTCTGTGGAATATTGTCAGCGGTTACCCGAGAACAAGGGGTGTGATGCATCTATTGGGAAAGGTACCAAAACAAATTATTAAAAGGACGAGGTAGATCGGGTTGGAAGTGAATGATTTCAATAACCAAACGTCTAGAGAGAGGGCATTAAAAAGGGGAGTAAAAGTATGTCTAGGGATACTTTAAACCAATTATTCTGCGACAGTAGTGTCCAACTGTGACAGCCTAAGCGCATAAACAACGCCCATTAGTAGTAGTAGTAGTAGTAGTAGTAGTAGAAGTAGTAGTAGTAGTAGTAGTAGTAGTAGTAGTAGTAGTAGTAGTAGTAGTAGTAGTAGAAGAGGAGGAGGAGGAGGGAAGTAGAAGTAGTAGCAGTAGTATAACAGTAGTAATAATATCAGTAGTAGTAGTAGTAGTAGTAGTAGTAGTAGTAGTAGTAGTAGTAGTAGTAGTAGTAGTAGTAGTAGTATTTGTTGTTGTTGTTGTTTGTCAGTAGTAGTAGTAGTAGTAGTAGTAGTAGTAGTAGTAGTAGTAGTAGTAGTAGTAGTAGTAGTAGTAGTAGTAGTAGTAGAAGTATGTAATAGTAGTAGAAGTATGTAGAGGAGGAGAATGCGGGACAGTAAGAAGAAGAAAACTGCAAGTTAGGACGAATTTGGCTAAAACCTTGAATACAATAGACAGGTTTACTAATTTTATGCATACTTTGTCTCTAACACCCTGAGAACTTTCTAAAAACTTGCCCGACATAGTAACAACTAATATATGGAAGTTACATTCAAGTATTGAAATGTATTCATTACGAACCGTTTTGGGGAACATTTTGTATAGTAGTCCCGCAAGGAAGGAAAATTCATAAATTTGAATATGATTAGTAAATAGGTCTATTCCCATCAGATTTTCATCAGTTCATTTAATTCTTAATAGAGGAAATTCATATTGATCAGTCTGCCGCATATGATAACAGTGCGAAGAACTCAACATTGTGTTGTTCTTGTTGTTGTTGTAATGTCGATTGTGAGAAGGGGACCTAGTTCCAGAAATGCATTTACAATTATTTTTGTTTTGAAATGAGTGAACAACAAGCAAAGGGACAAAGTATTTTTTATGAAAATGATTTTTTTTTTTGCCTTTAGGTCCAGTGGCGTATCTAGGGATTATAGCCCCCGGGGCAAACAATGAAATTGCGCCCGTAGTGGCGGATCTACGGGGTTTAGGGAGTTTAACCCCCCCCCCCGGGCTGCCAAGTTAAATGTGATGTACATAAAGAAAAACACCATCAAGTGTTTAAAAGCATTGAAAAGCACTACAGCACCTTGAAACTTAGCATAAAAAAGTACTATTAAACCAGCAGATTTTTTTTTTCAATTTGTATCGCAACTTGGCGCGCAAAAGCGCGCCAAAAATTTTTGAGATGTTTTTCACTTTTGTCTCCTCATCCGGAAAATTGATCGATGCCCCTGGGTCAATCCCCCCCCCCCCCTTAGCAAAAAGCTCTAGATCCGCCCCGCAGTGTCCCCGCCCAAACTTATTGACGTAACTATAGAAAGACTGATCAAATATAATAGATTGTCTTTGCAAAAATTATGCGAGGGAGAGGAGCGACCGAGCTTTAGAAAATTTATGTACTCGTTACCCTATAAATCTCATTTTTCGAACGCACTTTACCCTGTGGACCGTTAGGGAGCGGCTCATGATTCCTATAAATTTTATAATTGTCCTTCCTTTTTTAAATCTTCTGTTTCTCTTTTTTTCTTTTGCGCCCCCCTTAAAGTGGCGCCCGGGGCACGTGCCCCCTCTGCCCCACCCCCTAGATACGCCACTGTTTAGGTTCAAACTCCAGTTGCAATCTGTGTTCAATTGATTATTATGTTGTGACAAAGAATTGCCTCGCCGGGTGATCATACATCGTACATTTGTTAATACAGGCTTTTGTGTCTGACACTGTTCGACCACGACACACTTCCACAATGCACGTTATAACAACCAGGCAGCACTTCACTTCAAAATGAATGGAATTAATCATATTAAAGACCCTATATAACATTGTGGAAGCCCCATAAAAAAAGAAAATTATCAAAATTTATCTGACGTATCTTCCAGAGTTTGAATTGACATATAAACACCCTTGAACACAAAATTCCTGACAGTTTTGCTGTCACTCGTAAATATACACAGATAAAAATCGACACATGAATTATTGTCAGCTGACACAAATTCTGCAATACAGGAGTCTATGTGAAAATAGTCTCTCAGTGATTTTCACTTTCTTTAACACTTAATGATCGTTTTAAACTGCAATTTTCACGACTTCATTTTCAGTTTTTATCAGAGACACTATTATGGGGAATCGTGTAGCTCAGACTTTTGTTTTAAAGTGAAAACATTGCCAAACGATGCCTTTAAGTGCTATATGGGGGGATTTGTACTATGCATAAACAATCTCACTCGATTCGCCTTTGTAACATCAGGATTGTCCTAATAGTTGCCAATCAATGATTTACCAAATATAAATGAAATTGTTGCATTACCTTCAAAACAAATAAAAAATGTCACCTAGTTCACCCTTGCCGATATACGTATGCCGGTAGATTTTTTCAATTAGTAAAACGAACCAAAAAAGAAAAAAAGAATCGCACAAAAACAACGTTGTGCTCCAGTTACATTAAATATCATCTTTTTTATCGAGTACACATAATGATATTATTTTCAATAAGTGCTTCAATAGTATCACATTACCCACTTACATTTTTTTCATCTAACTGTTCGGTCATGCGCCATTGATTTAACAATTATGTCGCTTCTCCGCGTCGAATATGAGAATCCACTTCGTCATGATTAGATATCGTATACATGATTTATGCGCTTGTTACTTGCTTTGATGGAAAGCTAAAGCAGGATATAATCATCATTATGACAAATTTGAAATGCAACCAGTGAATCAGTCAGTTGTGTTTGTACCTGGGATGGTGCTAATTTCTACATCGATTATTTCAACTGGTTCCATGACATATGCTCCGGCGACAAAGCTCCGATGACAATTGCTCCGAAAAATACGACAAATGCTCCGCGACATTTGCTCCGCGACAAATGCTCCCGCGACATTTGCTCCGACGACAAATGCTCCGGCGACATTTGCTCCGACGACAAATGCTTCGGCGACATTTGCTACTAGGATCTTGAAACTGGCTGCACCGGTTATTTTGCCATATTTAACACAAATAATAAATAGATCCCTGACGGAAAACAAAGTTCCAAAACAGTGGAAATGTTCTAAAATAATTCCGATAGATAAAACCGGTAATAAGCTTCTGCCGAGCAATTTTAGACCGATCTCAATTTTACCCTCAGTGTCTAAATTACTCGAACGCTGTGTTCAAAGACAGCTTATGTCGTATTTAGATAAGAATAATCTTTTGTCACGGGAACAATTTGGTTTCAGAGCGAAGCATTCAACAATTACAGCACTGGTTAAGGTTACTGATGAATGGATGAACGCCACAGACAGTGGGCAGTATACGGGAGCCGTTTTCATTGATTTCAAAAAGGCGTTTGACACCGTTGACCCAGACATGCTTGCCACTAAGTTATGTAAAATAGTTGTCTCTGAACAGTGTTTACCTTGGTTCAAGGATTACATGAATGATCGTTATATACGTACGTCGGTAAATTCTGCTTTATCCAATCCACTACATATTTCTTTTGGTTTCCCACAAGGGTCAATTTTGGGACCTTTATTGTTTATTATTTTTATTAATGACATTGTTTCTCAAACTAATCACTGTTCTGTTCAACTCTATGCTGATGATACGGTTGTGTATTTCTCTGATTCTAATGTTAATAATATTGAAAACAAGCTTAATTCCGATTTATGCCTAATATAAAAATGGATGTGTAATAACAAATTAAGTCTGAATTTTGAGAAAACAGTATGCTTACTTTTGGGTTCTCAACATATGTTATCAAAACATAATTTTCTAAATGTGCGTATTACAGGTTTCCCAATCAAACAATGTGACTCGGTAAAATACTTAGGGTTCACAATTGACAGCATGATGAAGTGGAATATTCATATTGAAAAATTATGTAAAAAAATTAGTAAACTGATAAAATATTTAGCCCGTCTTCGCCACTATGTTAATGAATCGAACCTGCTGTTGATTTATAATGCCATTATCTTGCCGCATTTTGACTACGCCGATGTAATTTTTGATTCTAGTGAATATACTAAGCAATTACAATCCCTTCAAAACAGAGCCGGTAGAATTATTTTAAAATTAAATCCTTACAATTACGTATCCAATTTTCAAATTCATTCAAATCTTAACTGGAAAACATTATCTTCTCGACGTGTTGAACATACAAATATACTGGTCTATAAAGCTATACACAATTTATCTTCGCCATTTATGAATAATTTGTTTAATCATGCAACTCATTTATATTCTCTGCGATCAACTGGTAATTTTGTACTTCCAAAGCCTCGTACCGAATTTTGTAGGAAAACATTTCAATATCGGGGATCCGTGCAATATAATTCTTTGCCTACTTCAACAAAATCTATCCAGTGTCTGACCTCATTCACTACTGAGTTAAACAAATATCTTCCCAAATTCTCTTAAAAATGTTACGTTTTTCATATTTTTCAGGGATTTAGTTGTTTTATCTTATGCTTTGTTTGTTATTATGTTGTTTACCTTTGTCAGTTAATTTCCATTTAGTTGTTGTTGTTTTGTATAATTATGTCCTTTTTTAGTTGATATTGCTATGTACTTATCATTTTGGACCCCCCTGTAATACAGCAGTGTCATATAGGCACCGCTGAGTAGGGCTATCCATCCGTATGGTTTTATCTGTTATCTTTTATAATTGTTGTTCATACATGTATGCTTTTTATACGGTAAATAAATACAATACAATACAATACAATACAATGCTCCGGCGACATTTGCTGCGCGCGCGATATTTGCTCCGGCGATATTTGCATCCTGGCGTACAAATGCTCCGGGAGCAAATTGCTCCTAAGAATGCAACAAATGCTCCGGCGACAAATGCTCCGGCGACATTTGTCGCGCGACAAATGCCCGCGACAATTGCTCCGTCGACAAATGCTCCGGGACATTCTGCTCCGCGACAAATGCTCCGGCGGACATTTGCTCGCGGCGACAATTGCTCCTAAGATGGCGACAAATGCTGCCGGCGACAAATGCTCGCGACAATTTGCTCGTCGACAAATGCTCCGGCTGACATTTGCTGCCGGGCGATATTTGATCTGGCGACAAATGGCTCCCGCGACAATTGCTCTTAGATCACAAATGCTCACGGCGACAATCGCTCCGCGGCGACATTTGCTCGCGACATATTGCTCCTAAGGTGCGACAAATGCTCCGCGGACAAATGCTCCGGCGAACATTTGCTCGCTTGCGACAATAGGTTCCTAAGGTGCGACAATAGTTCCTAAGCGCGAATTTGCTTCCGGCGACTTTGCTCCGTCGACAATTGCTCCGGCGTACAATTGCTCCGACATTTGCTATTACTGTTTCCATCTATTGAGTAACCCAATTATCAATACTGTTTCTCGCATACACCTGTCATCATAATTTTATAGCCTACTATACGCTATACAACTTCTGTTTGTGATAACTACCTATAGTGTTTTGTTCGAAATTGTTGCCGGTTTCTGAGTATTTGTGTACGTATAATCAAGTATTCACATGCATATCTCGTCTTGATTGAATTATTTTAAACAAGGTGTTCAAATGTTAACCAATGTCTTTAAAAAGATTACTTATCGATTAAAACTTAACTCATATATTCGTAAATTCGTAACGCTTTGAAAAGGTATTCAATATACGGCGCACGCAAAGACCACTGATTGTTCTCGTCTGTAACACGTGCTGATCAGAGCTAACAAGACAGAGTGCAGTTGCAGCCGATTGTAACACTCCTCAGGCAACTACAAACAAATTTTCACGGATAGATTTGCGTTATTTAGATTTAAAAAAAGAAAAATAAATAGTTCACGCGGATTGCTACGTAATTCCGAACATCAAAAACTCTGGTAGGGAGGGGGACGTCACCCCCTCCCCATCGACGCTTACGCGCCTCACTTGCGTTGTGCGCACGATCAGTCCGTATTAGAAATGCAGCGTCCGGGGCAGTGCACAATTGCCCCCCTTCCAACATCTGAAACAGGGCGGCAAGCGCTAAATGCGCCACTTACAGCAAATGCCGCTTGGTTAGCGTCGAATGCGCCCCTGCCTCACGACTTTTTCGCCGTTAGTTTCTCTTAAGGTTGTTCAGGAAATTAATCTTTCATGTTCTTTTCCTCCCATTTCTTCCTCTTTTCTTCCGTTTTCCCATGTTTTCTCCCTTTTGCGCCCTGAAAGTGGTGCCCAGAGCACGTGGCGCGACCGCCTGCCCTCCCAGATTACGACATGCCCACGATTTGTAGGTAATCTCCCCCCCCCTCCCCACTCCCCGGGGGAAAATCCTGCGTACGGCCTAAGTCCGTTTAGTATGTAGTGATTTTGTAATAATTTCCAGAAAGGAAGCATAATTTTTATTTCAAGTCTGAAACGAAAAAAATAATGTGATGAAATAACATATTCTTTTTTTAATGATCAAAATCAGAAAAGCAATTACAGAATCACAACAGTAAGCTTTTGCATAACACAGAAAAGTAATGCGAATGGAGTGAAAACAAACAGCGTTTTAAATACTGAAATAAGTTCTTTACTTTCTGAAGTATAAAAGATTACTTTTATTTATAGGATATGACATAGAACTTTTTTTATTTTAGCAGAGCCAAATGTACGTTAAAATTGTGAGAATAACCTTGAAAGTTAGATTTACGATTTACTTTGGAATTTTCAATCTACTTTTATATAAATTAGAAAGACAGTGTATGGGGGGAAACATGCATTGTAAATTGGGTTACTCAATAGATTTTCGCTTTTTCAAAGCACTTAACGAAAGTTTCGTGTCACAATTTTTTGGGGGCTTTATTTTGAGAACTTATCAATGACACCAATAGCAGGCAGAACCATATAGCTCAGATTAATGCATTTAACGATTAAGATAAAATAAGTATACTCCATGTAGAATTGAGGGATGCCGTGAAACAAAAGCTTGTACAGAACTTGCACAAAGGATATTGTTGAAGACAATGATGGGGAAATGTGGCCAGATTGAAGTATCACGTGACACAGATTACAAATATGCAATATTCAGTATGAGGAGTAACGGACCAACCAGACAACAATGCCTACTAAACAATGAAAGGGAGAGCGAAAGGAGGTAAAATAATAACGAACAGTTTACCTTGTGCTGAACTAAGATTACATTTAAGCAATACCAATCATAAATACCATGACAATACCATTTAACCTTGTTCTTGCAACATATAACGGTGATCTTTTATCTGTAATGTCACTTTCAAGAAAGTTCCAGACAGTTGGATTAGTATGACTGATCCGAGCATAGAATGAGATTGTGAGAAGGGGTAAATTAAGGTTTCTCGCTCTTTTGATTTTTGCGATTGACCAAAGCATTTGTCGCCGGAGTAATTGTCAGCGGAGCGATTGTCGCCCTAGAAATTGTCTCACATTTTGAACAAAATGTCATCGGAGCTAATGTCGTGGGAGATATAATTGTAACTGGATCAATTATCGAACCTTTGGAGCATATTTTGTCGTCGGAGTAATTGTCGCCGGAGCAATTGTCATACCTTTGGATTGAATGTCGTCGGAGCAAATGTCGTAGGAGCAATTGTCGCACCTTAGGAGCAAATGTCGCCGGAGGTAATTTCGCCGGAGCATTTGTCGCCGGAGCAAATGTCGCCAAGCAT
>JZLH01S0144735.1:669-13182 GCA_001188425.1 Eucidaris tribuloides | reverse complement strand
AACACGCAGCTTATCGCGCGTCCCGACGCGCAGTGTATTACCATGTATCGTAACTTCACTATTTATAAGAGAATATATATCTTTCAGGAATTCTTTTTGTTTCCTTTGTTTTCATTTTTTAGTGCAGCATTTGAACAATAAAATACATAGATTTCGTCCAAACGGTGACCAATACTATAAACAAAAACAGTGAATGAAGTTCTACTTCCATTGTATGCCTGCTGTTGATAATCATAAACGTGTATAAGAACTTATTAAGTGTGTTCATGATCGTTCATCAAAGGTAGGGAAATGCCGAAACTATTTACAGTATTTCAATATTTCAGTCTTTCGAAAGATTGGTAATTCGTTATAGCGTTATATATACACAAACATAATCACGCGTACTGCATTCCCTTACACTGTAAACAGCGTGTTTATAAACATTAGTGTTTAAAAAAAATAGAAGAAAAGAAAAAATAGAAGAAAATGTACGTCAAGATTATTGACACTTAGTGTTTAGAAATTGGACACTGATGTTTAGTGATTTGACACACGTTTTTCCTCTGAACATGTTTATTAATTGATAGCAAGAATCTATTTACAAAAACGTTTGTTCGCTAATCACATTTTTTACAGTGTAATTTTACTATGGGCCTTCAACAATGATGCCTTGACTGGCATGATTTCTGAAAACAAGACGTCCTTTAAAGGAATGTGACTTAATGTTGATTTTGTGGTGATACAATAATATATGAACGATTGTGAACAATTTAAATTACCCATAAATAAATAAATAATGTAAATAATAACATGAATTTTAGGTTGCATTGCTACTTATGTTGGAAAAATAGGGCAAATGGGGTTTAAACACATCTAACAAACATAGTCGTAATATATCTTTACTATTAGGGAAATAATCATTAAAGAATAGTAACCTTTATTAATTTTCTTACAGTAATTAGTTACTTAGGATTCAAGATGTTTATTTTTTAATGAAATATCAGTAGGTTATACATTCTCTTAAACCGTTGAAATAAATAGGTGGATTTATGTAATCCATGAGCGTAGTCCAAGAATTTTTCCTAAAATCTACGGCACAAACAGAATTATAAACGGGTGAATATGATTATTTCATAAGAGATATAACAGTGCAGTGTATAAGTGTTTTTTTCCTATTTAATAAAAAAAACTACAATATTTACACAAATTACAATGTGAAATAATCTTAAAAAACATAAATTGTTTTCACTGTATCCTTGATTCAAATGTATGTGTTATATTTCTTTTGAATCATTAAAAAAAATGAATATTGTTGTTTTGTAAATTTGAAAATGTGATTTTGTATATTGTGAAAAGAATTCTGAAACCACTAAAGGAAACGAAACATTTCATTGTAAAGTAATGGAACCACTAGGATTTTATTTTAGTATGACAGCTGTTATAACAGTGGGTTTAAGATATGCTAGTAATAGAGATATAGTGACCCAACTTTTACTCGTTATTATAAAGTATTTTATCCCCCCCCCCCAATAACTATTTGACAACTATGAAGAAAATGTGTCCTTTGAAGAACACAGTGTCCCACAGTGTGTTCACAGTGTGTTCACTGTTCACATAGTCGGGTATGGGAAAACCCGAATTTAACAGTGTGAAGATGATTTCACACTGTCGTGAGGTTTTTCACACAGTGTTCACATAGGGATGTTCTGCTCCAGACTGTGAATTAATGATTCACAGCGTTAAAACGCTCGCATTTAACACTGTGAAGAGATTTTACACTGTGTTAACAATTTGTTCACACTGTGTTCTACACTATATTCTTTCCAGCAGTAGCGTACCAGCTTTAGCCATTGGGGGGGGGGGGGGCAAGGCACCCGAAGTAACCGACAAACTCCGCGAACGTACCGACATATTCATGTTGTGTAATGATAACAGTTAAATGATTTACGATGATAGTGAATAATAGTACACAGGTGCGGATCTAGCTTTTGGTAAGGTTTTTTTGAGCGAATGGTGGTGGGGAAAAAATAAAAAAATTGCATGTTTGCGCGCGAAGCGCGCCGAAAATTTTCGAATTGTGTATTGTTTCGAAAATCTAAAAAAATGCGTATGTTTGCGCGCGAAGCGCGCCAAAAATTTGAGAATTATGTATAAAAATTTGTTTTGCCACTGTTTTTTAAAACAATTTTGCAATACGTTTTGATTTTCCTGACATCTACTAACATAATAAAACCATACAAATTCTTCACATTGCAGCCCAAGGGGGGGTTATACCCCTAACCCCCACCCCTGCAGATCCGCTACTGATACTACTATAAGAAGTAATGCTTCTTCTACTAATGGTAATGTACAGTGTGTCTCAAAAATAATTGTGCAGTCAAAAAGCGCCCTCTTAGGTAATCGAGGAAACATTTTGTGACGTTATGCTTACATCCCATCAAGGGCATAGTCTCAGCTTTCAAATGTCGTTTGTTCTGTTCAGTTTGCTTGTTTTAATCCTGAGATATGTTCAGTTAACAACAACGTGGTAAAATCACAAATGTGCCACTTTTACTACAGTCAATATAGCACCAGGCTCCTTCGTAAGAATGACACATTTGTGATTCCACCGTTTTGTTTTTACTAGATATCTCTGAGATCAAAACAAGTACAATTGAACAAAACAAACAGCATTTGAAAGCTAAGACTTTGCCCTTGATGCAGCAGTATTTTCTAACTGTCAAAGAGGGCGCTATGCACTTGAACAATTTTTTGAGACGTGGCTGCAGCATGTCTTTAAAAAAATTCTGCAAGTAACAGCGGCCCTCTTGGCAATTAGAAAATATTCTAGTGACATTTATGCTTACATCACCGTAAAGGCAAAGTCTTAGCTTTTCAAGGCCATTTTGTTCGGTTCAATTTGCTTGTTTTAATCTCGAGATATATTGGAAACAATAAAAGGGTGTATCACAATTGTGTCACTTTTACTCGCGGACATATTTGTAAAAGTGGCACAATTGCGATTTTACCCTTTCTTATTCAAATTAACATATCTCAAGATTAAAGACAAGCAAATTAAACAAAACTAACGGTATTTGAAAGCTAAGACTATGCACTTGACGTTGACGTAAGCATAATGTCACAAGAGTATTTTCTAATTTGCCAAAGAGGGGGTTTTCACTTGCACAATTTTTTTTTTGAGACACACTGTATGTGCGAGTGAGCGAGCGAACGAGCGCTTTCAGACACATCGAATAGATTTTCAAGTCAAAGGAAGTTAAAAGTTATTATTTCTACAACCGTAACGAAGCCTTCTGATGTTCTGATATTATTTGTATCAGCACTCAGCAGTACTGTAATTTTATAGGAACACACAAGCATAATCACGCAACAAGTTTTGTTAGTCAACATTTGGGAAGAACATTTTTCGAAGTCTATGAGAATAGGAACGTGTGTGCAAATTAAAGGCAATTTTTGGCTTTTGATTTGGCTGGCGAACGAGGAACGGGCCGAAGGGCAAAATATCTCCATCCACTTTACATGGCGGAGCTAGTGTGCCCCGATATCATATAGCGTTCTATTCTTTTTTCCCAAGATTTTTTCCTAAATGTACACGTTGCTGAGATGTTGAATCAATCAACAGTTTAATGTTGCAGGCCTGTAAACATTTTGTCGGTACAACATGATGTTCAGGTCGGTTGATTTGGAACGCTGTCTGTGGAGTACACTTGACTCAAGTTGACTGTACTGTACCGCTAACGTTTCAAATGTCATCAATCATAGTATTCATGACAAGACGGTTTGCCTGGTTATCGAAAAACAACTGACATGAAGAAAATCACTTATGCGAGCGAGCGGAGCGATCGAGCTTGGAAAAAAAAGATTTTTACATTAAAAAAAAAATGCAATTTCTTTCAATATTTTTGTCGGTTTACGAGATATTTCGTCGGTAAAAAATTTTTTTTTGGTTCGGTCCGCATGCACTTGACTCAAGTTGACTGTACTGTACCGCTAACGTTTCAAATGTCATCAATCATAGTATTCATGACAAGACGGTTTGCCTGGTTATCGAAAAACAACTGACATGAAGAAAATCACTTATGCGAGCGAGCGGAGCGAGCGAGCTTGGAAAAAAAAGATTTTTACATTTAAAAAAAATGCAATTTCTTTCAATATTTTTGTCGGTTTACGAGATATTTCGTCGGTAAAAAAATATTTTTTTTGTCGGTCCGCATGTACCGACGGAGTCCTTCGTGTACCGACAAAATTCCGAAAAAGCATTATTGGGGGGGGGGGCAACTGCCCCTCTGCCCCCCCCCCCTTGGCTACGCTAATGCTTTCCAGCAGGGATGGACATAAGAATAATTCAATCTAACCTTAAAGGGCAGTGACATGATTGGGAGAAGTCTACAAGGCCTCAAGAACTAACCTGAGTTGAAACATAATATAATACACTATAAAGTATTATCAAGGCTGGAAGGATTTGTCTTGAATTTGTGTACATGAGGAGAAAGCAGCATTCATTTGCCAGTATTGCATTAAATACTGTATGATCGTGAAAGAAATCAAATTCATAGAAAGCTACACAACAAATTAAATGTCGTAGCAGATGTTGATAACAATGGAAAAGAAAAATATTAGAATTTTTCACAGATTCTGGTTTCCATTGTGTCCTAAAATTGGAGACTTCTCCCAATCTTGTCATTTCCTTTTAATAACGGAGAATTTGTATTACTAGAACGGGTAATGAACTTTAAATGAAGAAATCAAGAAAGTAAACTTGAACTATTTATCTTACGATATCGCTAACTATATTGCAACATTTGGGTGCCACTGCTTCCCTTCGTCCGACGGACATTTTACTGAATGGTGATGTGCATTCGACGAGGGCTCTCAAAAACAGAACTTACATCATGGCTGTTGGAATTGTGGGAATTAGTGGTGAAACTATTTATCTCATAAATGTGTGTGGGGTCCTCTCGGAGCCAATAGAGGACACCGTTGTAGAAGTTCACATCCAGCGGTTTCTTATTCAAATTCTGTCTCAAGATGACTGGAGCAGTATCACTATTCAGATCCTTGTACAAGATTTTTTTCTTTCCACTGTCACAGAAAAAGATACGCTGACCTGAAAGAAATATTTCAAGAAAGACATTTTTTAATTATTACAATTCGTTTCATGTTTGCCCTTTTTTGAAGTCTTTGTATGTCACAGCTTGCTGTCTCAACACAAACGCAGGATAAAATGCAACCTAACGTTTATGTACGAAAACCCTTCCTCACCACCAAGACGATTTAAGAGATATGATTCGTCGTAGGTTATAACAGAGATCTATTCACATCACAGTCAAAAGCAGTGCGTGCATGGTATGCATCACTGTAATTTCATTCCGGTCAGTATAAGTCATTGTGAAAATCTTCATCTTGAATGGACGTAGGAATAGATAGATCCAAAAAGACACCATGGCCTTGATATTACTATTGATCCCAGAACCTTCTTTTGCATTTTTCCTTGGACACAGATCCAAAAATTTCTTGATTACTATACATACAAATTTTGATTGAATCTCAATTTGTTTGACGCAGTTATTTGTGATACAGATGGACTTCATTATGGAATTGTCCATTTGGGGCGACGAAATGTATCATAAAAAGAAACTTACCATGCAAATAAGCATCTCTTATATAATACCTAGAATACATTATTCTCTCAATGTTTAAATATAACATTTTTCGGGGCATTTGCATTGCCTGTGATGAAGTGGAATGATCAATAGCTGTGTACATGTAGATAACCCTCTCGTAAACATTTAAGAAACACTTGAAAACCCATTTATTTATTGTATAGTTTTGATCATCCACTTATTTGTATATTTGTATATTTATATGTTTAATTAGTGATAAGTATGTAATTAATAAGTATTGCTTTTGGTCGAATAAGTAGATTCATTATTAGTAAATTATATATTCGTATTTTAATTTGTTTTGGTAAAGCGCTATGAAACTTTGTATTTTAGTATTTAGCGCTATATAAATAACCATATTATTATTATTATTATTATTAATGTAATAGATTATTAATTTTGTCTCTCTCTCTGTATTTTCGATCGCAAACTGCTGATCTATAATTTTAACAAACATGTCAGAAAAAATGAACCAGGTTTTGAACCCGCCATCTACAGCTATCCGGGCTGCGGTAATACCATCAGGTCATCACTGGTTACCGGCATTGGCACGATGAACAAGTAACAAATACCAAGACTCACAATTCTGACATTGTTATATTAAATAGTCCAAGGCGGACATTTTTTTAATTATTATTTTTGAATGAAAGGGATTATTCAGATTATTCTCTGAATAATCCCTTTCATTCAAAAAAAATAACCCTCTTGTAGTCATGAATTAGACAAACTATGGTAAAAACGGGGTATTATCAATTAATAATGTAAATATTCCTCTTGCGCCATGAACAAGACAAGTAATTCTTCCAAAACACATTTCAATTCGATCGCGATATACACTCTTGTCCCACATGTCACAGGAATGATTTTCATTTAAATAACCCTTAACTCCTTGTTGCTCGAAGACTTATTCAATATCATGAACCCCAATGTATGCAATTCTCTTCCAGTGCAAATTAAATCGTGCATATCCCTTTTTGCTTTTAAAGCACTCTTGAAATACACCTTTTACTAGAGTATAACAATTAAATCGAAATAATTTACATTAAACATGTTAATGGTCAATTCTCAAGTCTTATCAGTTATTTGATTATGATAATTTCACTGTTTCATTAAAGTTAATCATTTTAGGTTGGTATAGCGCGACACACCCGCACCGCACCCACGCGCACCCATATGCACTCACTGCTTCCTTCATGCATTACATGTACTATTCTTATTCCCCCCTTTTGTGCAAATTTCTTATAACAATTATTACTTTTAATTAATGTAATGATTTGCATTTTACTGTTTATATATATCCCGACAAATTTCATTACCCAAATTTATTATAGGGTTGCCCGTTGCTTCTACGTTTAAACTTATAACGAAACCTCTGCATTTTCCAATACGTAGATTTTGTCTGTTATCCTATGAATTCAATTGTATCATAATGACCTATGTTGTTAATTGCTCGTAATAACATGATGTTTGTATAATCTTATCTTCATATTGCTTTTGAGGAAAAATTGTGTCCATTATTATTCGTTTGTATTTCCTCGAAGTCTGCAACATGCAGGATTAAATTAAGTCAAAATTAATTAGATCAAATGGATTTTCCAAATTAAGCAACATAGCTATTACCTTTATGTTATCAAAAGAAAATACATGTGAATACTATTTGTAATGTTAATTTTGTTCATGATTTTTTTTATGCTTATTTCATATTGTTATCACTGTTATATAAACATGCTCTATGTGATATATTATGTTAAATTATCGAAAATGATTATTTTCTTTAATACAGAAACAAATTTCACATTTTCACAATTGTTTTGTGTACACTGCATGTCTTTTCAGATTGTATGCCCCCCCCCCCCCCGGGCTATAATTACAAACGCAATACATTATGGTGTTTGTAACCGTATTATGTTTAACCAACGTGGAATACTAGTTAACAAGTATATTATGAACTTTGCTGTTATTTCTCTATACGTTTTCTTCATGCTGATTAATGCTAAGATTATATTTGAATTGTAGCGTGAATTATTCTGACATACCTTCTAAGTCGATGCTGAGGCCAACAATGTCAGACAGATCAACATTTTCGTAAATTGTACTGTAGTCACTTCCGTCCAGCCTGGCTCGATCGATGCCATTTTCTCTAGTCCAATATAAGAAGCTGCGTGGAATGAAACATCAGAATAAGACAATATGATGCACATCTTACACAGAACTGTGGAATAATACTCTCTAAAAGGGGGTAAAAATTTTCATTCTTTGATCAATCAATTTAAGAAAAGAGTGAACGCTTTTCACTCGTTTTTGAGTGACATCGGTGATCACTCAAGAACTTTTTTTATAATTCACTTTTTAAAGAGTGTACATATCTACTCTTTCAAAAAGAGTAGATAAAAGAGTGTAGAGTATTGAGAAAATAGATAAGAAACACCACATAATGACAGTGTGGTTGGTTTGTTATGTGTTAAGAAAGATGGGGGGAAGGGGTCAGGTGATCGAGGAGAGAAATAGAAGAAATTAATTTTTCTTCACCTCACACTCATCAAAATCTTCAGAAGTTTCCAAAGAATAACACAAACGAAAATCACAAACTGATTACACGTAAATTGTTTCATCCGGAGAAGTTGAAATATTTTATCGGAGATACTTTTGGACATTATTTCTATTTTTTCTGAAGAATATCGAGTGTTTTGAGTGGTTGATAACTTCATTAAAAAGATGAATGATATATTAAGACAATATACATACAATTTTCGTCAAACATGCGGGGATACCTTCAATTCAATTCAATTCAATTTTATTTCCATATTTTCACATTTTTACATATAACACATAAAACAATATGAGATACACAACATAATAATGAAAATTTTTAAACTCCATATTCCAATTCATTTGAGTAATTAAACGGCCATATAAATACATGTAGATGACATAAATATTTGAATTGATAATTACGTAATAAAAAAAATAATAAGGTAATACAGAGTGCATCTGGTTGCATGCACGTCGACTTATATAATTAAACAAAATAAATATCAAACAAAAAGCGTGTTTACTTATCATTCGTGCTTTAAATTGATGACAAACTAAAACATAACTTCATTAAAGAGATGGAATGATATATTAAGACAATACAATTACATACAATTTTCGTCAAACATGCGGGGATACCTTAATGATACACACATTCGTATAATAATTATGTGAAATAACATGCAACATAAAACTCAGTACCATTTTGATTAAATGTGCATCAAATATTTCTTGTGGCAAATTTCCTGTAACGGCAACCCAAACTTTTGAAATAGTATATGGTATAGGAGTGTGGATAAGCCAAAAGAATCTGCCGCCGATTGCAATATTGTGTTTTAATGTGCCAGTAGTTTTGAATTGTTGTAATTTAGTCTTCTTATTGAAACGTTGCTCTCTTTATAGGTCTCCCCAAGAAAAATATGATCTCTCTCGCCTTCGTGGCATAGATGTTATACTGTTGCGTTTGAATGTTTGAATGTGGTATTCAGGGATCTGATATTTTGTAACAGCAGACGTACACGTAAAATTACCTATCAACATAAGAACGTTCATAACTTTCAAATTTAGGATTTGCAAGGCAAGATTTACATCTGAAGTGTCATTGACTCATGAAAGGGAGTCACATGCTATAGGTTAATGGTTATGCTACTTACCCGTGAGATTCGTCAACTGCAACAGCTCGAGGTTTGTTAGTGTACGACACAATAACTCTTTCTGTGGAGGCTGCATTCAGATCCATCGACGTGATCTTGTTGCCTCCGGAGTACGCACAAAACAGTTTCCGCGCCTGTTCAGCAATTGCTATACCCACTGGCTCTGAAAAAAATGGTGTGTGTGTTCGGGGGGGGGGGGGCAATAAAGACATATTTTTTTGGATTATTAATGTGTGTTTTCATATGAATATGTTAGTAACACGCGAACGTCATTAATCTTCTTTATTCAAGAAGTATTTTGTAAACAGCCACTTAAAGCCCCAAGTATAGTTTTGGTCGATCAGACAAAATTTTTGTCAATCTTTCACAAAGTATTCTATTATCACCCCAGACATCAGGAAACAACACATCAAACCTACTGAAAATTGTTTATAGTGACAAATTACGATGCTTAAATTAAAGGAGAGCACCTTGCGGTATGTACTTTTTCTTTTTAAAAAATGGGAGGATTTCAGAGCGGGCAATTTTCAGGGCATTCAAAGATCATATAGGTGAATCTAACAAAATATAATTGCAAAGAATTTCATTTTTTTTTTGTACCATTTACAAAAACTATACCTTGGCTTTAAACAACAAACCCGTTACATTTTGTGATGTCAAATAGACTTATAAAAAGTGACCCCAATGTTTTGCGATGAATCAAATCTGAACTCTGTATTATTATCTTGATAAGTATATTCTGTCATGTATATTCTGTCATCTAGGTTATTATGTTGGAGAACATAATTACATAAAAGGAATTTTTTCCCTTCAAAATGCGGAAAAAATCTTTCACCAATGAAATGAATGACAATTACGGTCATCTTGAGCAATTATGCACAAGAGCCCGCAGCCGCACTATTTCAAAGCTGATGTCTCTGTTCCCCTTCGATTGGGGCATTCTCCTTTAGATCTGGCCTGTGTCACATAATTGTAAAATAATATTTAATCACAGGAAAGTACAGAATTCGATCTTTTACAACTTTTCAAAAGTTATTAGTTTTCATAAGTCCTACAAGTCTGACTAAGTATTTGTTTGTGTGTCATACATGTATAACAAAAAATAACCATGCAGAAAAAAAAACAAAATTAAGTTGATTACCATCATTGTTTTCTTGAGTAAAAGCCACCTTGTTGCTGCCATCCATTCCCATACGCCAAACCTTGTTGTCATTTATGTTTGTCCAATAAACCTTCCGCTCTACCGTGTCGTAGGTCACATCCCATGGCACGTCCCCATTAGGTTCAAGGTTAATAAACACGGTGAATACAAGCTTGTCAAGATCAGCAACGTAAATCTTCTTCTTATTGTCGTCTGTCACGAATATTTTGGCAGTAGCAGCAGTTTCTGTATACACATAAAGCATGAATCATAGACAATGCAATCTGGATAATAATGGAAGAGAATGATGACGTACATACAGTTGATTTGATTTGATTAGATTTTACTTGATTTGATTTTTCATTTCCATCATTGCTATAAACGAATACAAATATAAGTATCAACATACCCTCCCTACTCAAAAGTATTGCAATATACACTATAACGCATGCATTTTGAGTTGAAGGGGTCTTTCTGTAATGATGTCCTCATGAAGTTTATTATTGGAAAATAACAAATTATTTGAAAATAAGTCAATGAATATAATTTCTCCTTTCTTCTCCAAGGCGGAGAGATTATCAAATACAAGTGCACCCACGACAGAGGGGCTGGAACAAAAAATAATAATATTTTTCGCCTTCCTATAGGGGTGGGGTGTTAATTCACTCTAGCATCGTAATTCGATTTCATATTTGCCGTCAAATGGTTTTGATGGTTTGGAAAGACGTCCAACAAACAAAAAATGTCAATATGTACCTTTGAGCTGTCCCAGAAGGAAGACACCACGCCACGAAGAAGAAAGCGCCTCCTATCTTCATAAGACTGTGGTAAGGAGGATACGCACCATATTTTAGACAAGACCTCTTCACGTTATAATTTCTTATTCTTTCTGAATTCTAAAGGCGGTTTACTATTGTAAACATCCTAAAATTTATTGTCATGAGACTTTTCAGTACACTGGATACAATAATGTGGAGAGAAGACCATCATCTTGAATTAGTAGCCTTATTCTCCTATTTCACTGTCTTATGAAGATAAGAGGCGCTTTCCTCTTTGCGGCGTGGTGTCTTCTATCTGAGACCGCATCAAAGGAGCATATTGGCATTTTTTGTTAGTAGGAAGTCTTTCCAAACCATCAAAACCATTTGACGGCAAATATGAAATCGAATTACGATGCTAGAGTGAATAAACACCCCACCCCTACAGAGAGGCCAAAAAATGTAAATTTTTTATGTTCTAGCCCCTCTGCCGTGTGTGCGTCTGCATTTGATAATCTCTCCGCCTTGGAGAAGAAAGGAAAAATCATATTCATTAATTTCTTTTCAAATAATTTGGTATTTTCCAATAATAAACTTCATTAGGACATCACTACAGAAAGACCCCTTCAACTCAAAATGTATGCGTTATACTGTATGTTGCAATACTTTTGAGTAGGGAGGGTAAATATAAACATACATGTACACCATTAAGACGTACTAACAATCAAAATTAAGTTAAACAAAGGAAACAAGACATACAAACATGCATATACGTGATTAACTTAAACATAAATAAAGTAAAATTGAACCCAGAAAGTGTAAATAAACTATATAGAGAATAATAACAATCACATATTAATAAAATCAATCACGTTCACTATGATAAAGCAGCAACGCAGGATAGTATTCTGATATCGGTATGTTTCAATAAACAGCATAGATTTTACATTTTCGTCGAAGGAGCATCAAATCCAACAGAGCCCCCCCCCCCACCACACACACACACACACACTACTAGCCGTCCTGAGTACCATCGCTTCGATTTGCAAAAAGTTCAGTGCCCGGAAAATCCGATGACCTTTTTTTGGTCATTAAATCACCCCCAGCTTTTCGCTCTCCCGAATATTTCCTCTTGGCTCTTCTGATCAAAACGCACCCCTTCCACACACACACACACACACACACACACACACACACACACACACACACACACACACACACACACACACACACACACACACACACACACACACACACACACACACACACACACACACACACAC
>JZLH01S0144725.1:0-10121 GCA_001188425.1 Eucidaris tribuloides | reverse complement strand
CGGTGTACAGTAGAAAGCAGGGTTTCAATTTTTTTATTGGAGCTAGAGCTGTTTCCATTCAAGATTGATGATGAAATCTCTCTGTGACTGTCAGCCCGGGCATCTATTCATTGGATGTAACCGAGGAATAGACAACTAACCTTTCTCCCATTTTTCCTTTCTTCTTTTCCAACCCTGACCTTTTGCAGCATGTATAGGAGCCCTCGCAATTGGTAATAGCGTGTAGGTTTGGCTACGGCGACGTATAAATTCCTATTGCCATGGTATTTTGACTATTTTCTGTGTTTGACATTGTAGAGAATGGGTAATATAGCTGGAAGAATACTTGCTAAACCGCCGTGTTCATGAATGGACGTCTTTAAATTAGCGTTGGTCCGAACAGGCAACGCAAAATTAAGAGTTAAAGGGTGATGATGTGGATTAGGAAAGAATTGTTCCCTTCAGTAATGACATTGATACTTTTATGGGGGGGGGGGGGTATGCGTTCTTTTGGTTCTTTTGTCAAATTCAGTCATAAAGATTGCCTGCTAATCGATATCTCTGTTGTTGTTACATGAGCTGATCATGCCTTCTCTTACCTCGTTACTCTCTCATGATTTTTTTTTCACATGGCAGACATTTTCTGCTAATAACTGCGGGGAATAGTGTTTTTTTTTGTTGTGTGTGTGTGGGGGGGGGGGGTTGTGGGTATTGCTTTGCAATTTGTGATGCATGTTGGGTATTATTGCTTCACAACTTTGCAATCAAATACCAGTTTTATTCTATTGAACTGTTTAGAATTTCAAACAGAATATTTGTCCATTGACTGGAATTGCTTTTCAAATTTAAGATGGTAAATTATTCCCTGAAGTTGAACTGAGAAAAACATCACTTTGAACTTCTTACTAAATCTATCTTTGCTGTGAAGGGACAAAATAATATTGTCCCCTCCTTTTGTGGGTGGGGGATTGGAACCATGCACAGTTCAAAACCACAAATATGCGTTCCCTCATAGGGTTGCAAAGGGTTGGAAACTTTCCGGGAATTTTGGAAACTTTCCATGGAAAGTTTCGGGAATTTTCAATGGGCTGGGAATTTTGGGAATTTTCATTTTTCATCAAATTTAATTATAAATTATTTTATTTTTGGAAAAATTCATTAGTAGTCTGTTCTATAGCACTTCTACACATGCAAAATATAGTTTTTCTTCTCTTTTGGCTTGTCTGGGCCTTTCATGAGGAAAAATCAGCCCAAATGAACATATCACTGCACACATTACAAATGTATGGACGAGAAGTACACTGCAGTCTAAATGATGTTATCTGTCTGATCTCACATTGTAATGTAAAATGTGTGCAGTGCATGTGCATGAAGTCAAAAAATCCACTGAAATGTCTAAATCTATTTCAAAGAATGGAGTGGGCCTGTCCATCACTTCTCAATTCACAATTTTGAGTATAATTATACGTAAGAGTTGAATTACACTTTGCAGCAAGCTGGTGTGTATCAGAAGTTTGGCTGGTTGAGATGATATTATGCACAAATAGCAAACATGGCCAAGTTATTAGTAATATTTCATGATTGAACTAAATAAACAAACATAAATCACTGTTTGATTTCACATTGTTACATCTCCTTTCTTATTTGTGTTAAAGGAAAAAGTACATGTAGCAGGCAACTAACAGGAATACATGAATGAGTTAGAAAAAAACATTGCCATATCGTGACTATCACTGAGAGTTGTGAGAATTATGATACATGGTGATAAAGCTAGCCTTAGTAAGGGGTACTGTGTGACACTTATACCTTCAGCAATGCCCTATCAATTAGTTAATTTCTGTTAATTATACGTCTTTGCAAATTTGTTCCCTCAATAAAAATCACCGAAACAGCCATGGGGGAAGGAGCTTATTGATTCAAAAAGTGCATACATTAATATGGCGCGATTAACACGCGTCGGGCGGCATGCATCGGTCAGATTAGTCAGGTTAGCTCAAGGCCAGTGCAAGTGCGATTTAATTGGTTGGCAAGAATTGAAAGTTACGTCAAAATCTTTCTTAACTTATTCCTGTTAGTTGCTGACTACATCTTCCTTTAAATTAGATCTTAATATGTTGATATCACCACATTTCTGATACTAGATGAATAATCATTTTAACTTTGAAATTCAAATGCTAAATGTATGAAAATATGGAAAGTTTCCGAAAGTTGCCGAAAATTCCCAATATTTCCGGAAAATTTCCGAAAATTCCCTTGGAAATTTTCCGCTCCGAAAATTCCCGGAAATTTTGCAACCCTATTCCCTCATATTTGATAGGTGAACTGAGCCATATATAATATAACAGACAGTAATTTTCACTACTTTAAAATGTAATTTTTTATTAAAGATTGTGTTTGGGATTTGCAAGTCCATTACTACAGGGTTTCCGCTCCGAAAATTCCCGGGAATTTTGCAACCCTATTCCCTCATATTTGATAGGTGAACTGAGCCATATATAATATAACAGACAGTAATTTTCACTACTTTAAAATGTAATTTTTTATTAAAGATTGTGTTTGGGATTTGCAAGTCCATTACTACCCTTCATTATCAATACCAAACGGTAGTTTAGTACTTACAAATAGTGTGTTGAAAGTTTGAGAACCATACGTCATGAATTTGTCGTTTTACGAGAAATACTATACATCCATGTTACCAGAATATTGTTTTTTCCGCAAGTTTAAATTTTGCTCAAATTGCGGATCATGGTTCATATGACCAGCGGAGCACACTGATTGGTTAAACGGCTAAACTCCGCGCGACTTTTGGCTAACAGCTGATCGGCCCGTGCGCGTTAACGTCATAGTACATTTTGAAGTTTACATGTCCAAATTTTCACCAAAACTACGTATTCTACACAAAGGTTCTATGACAGGTGTTTATTTATACTAATCTTCACATTGTGAACGATTTAAGCTGATTTCATTCATTTTTGCCATTTTCTGACGTGCAAATCCCGTACTCTGTCTTTAAAAGTCCCTACCATAGGAGGAGGGGGGGGGGTAACTACCTCCCCCACCCTCCCTTTGCCAAGGAGATCCGATGGTTCCCCCTCCTTCTAAACTTCTGACAATCTGTTGACTTCCTCTGATTGCATTTTACATTGCTTTTGCAAGGTCCTGTGATTGAGGAAAAAAGAAGAAAAAGTACTTGGCATTTGAAAAAGTAAAAGAAAAACACATGAGTCACACTTTCTCTACTACTCAATGTGAGGTGTGATATTCTGCAGCATGCTTTATTAGTTTTTTTACTCATCGGTGCATTCTCCTGTACAGGTATGGCTGTATGACTCAGTGGTTACAGCATTTCTGTAGACGTTTTCTAATACAGTACTTATCGTCTATTTCACATGATGGGTTCTGTAAAGAGGAAGTCCAGACTGGTTGAAAGTTCATCAAAGAGAAGCGGAAAAATCAGGGATAAACTCATCATAACCAATATTCATACAGTGCTTTTTCAAACTCACAACCAATACAGCACCTTTTTTAAATACGATTCCAAAAGCACTCACAGAGCTAACTGTTACACAAATATTTGCATATCACATCATCTTCTTATTGCATGTACTTGTACGTTTGCCTTTAACAATGTGTATGTATGTGTGTACGTGTACGTGTGTCTGTATGTCTGTATGAGTCTGTGTGTCTGTTTGGGAGAGAGAGAGAGAGAGAAACTATATCCTCATTTGTTTGACATATCCTACAAACAGCCAGTACTCAGTAATTGTATTGAAACTACCGGTCTCTGATGGAAACACTGTCAGCTGTTGACCGAACATGAATATATCTCCCAGCCATTTGTTTACGTTGTATATGTACATTTCAGTGGGCTGGGCTCCTGGTCAATAGTGTTTCTTTCCGGGTATTGTGATATACAAGAGTAGGTAGTAATAGGAATTGAAGTAGATGGTAAGTATATTGGTTTTTGAACACTGCTACATGCTCCACTTGCCATGCAGTGGTGCTTGCTTGGAGGCCATCGTCGTACAGTGAGGAACGATGTACAGTAAACATTGATTGCTCATTTTGTGTACCAGTGTTTAAAATGGAAAACTCGTTTAAAATATGATCCCATGTCAATCATCTCAAGCGATGAGCGTACAGGTAGAATGTATACAGGGGTGTTGCTATAGCTTTTTCAAAGGGGGGGGGAGGGTGTCTGGCGGAGAAAATAATCAAGCAAAAAAGAACCTTCATTATTTCCTGACAGATCAACCATTGATGTGACAAAAATTCCCGACCGCAATTGGGGGGGGGGGAGGTACCCAACCTACCCTCCCAGTGTCATCCAGAATGTATACATTCAGTTTTGGAGAAGAATGTTGTACAATTCGTAGAAAGAAAGATAGGAGGGTGATTCGTTGGCATATGAAATTTTTCATTACCAGTAGTCTTTTGAAAAATATGGTATTATCATGCCATACATCAGAGAACACCATCAAACCTGGGGAAAAAAGGTTTAGAATGCTATAGCAAGTAGATATCGGTATGTACGTTTCCTATGGCAAAAAACGTGACCCCCCCCCTCCCCATTTGAAAGTGTTTGAATGCAATTTTCATGGCATCAATAGACGATATAGGTCTATGTAAAGACAACAGGAAAAATCCTTTTTTCTCTTATCAATGAGAACAATAAACTGCCTTGAGCATATATTATTAACATTATTATATATTATTTTTATGTAATTATTTCATTTTTCTCCATTTTTCCCTATGTTTTCTCCTGCTGCAGAATTTATCCAGGGTGTGTCACAGTTCAGTGTAAAAGGCGACAAGGAATCAAAACTTAGATGTGAGTGGCAGATCATTTAAACTGTATTTATTATTTCATTGTTTCATAATTGGTGCCTGTTACATTTGATTCATTATTGGAAAAGTATACATCCTTTATAAAATTTCCTTCAACAGAATATCATTGACTGTAATTAAAAAAAAGAATAACAGCTATCTGTGAAACACTTTAGTACTTGGAGTACAGATTTGTACAAGATAAATTGTATCAGGAGAACTTAAAATTTGATTCCCAACTCGTTTGAAAAATACAATTTTTAAAAGATTGAATGCAATGTAGATATATGTACCAACAAAATCTCTGCTGAATTGGTTCAGTAAATGATCCATTTAGGTTAAAGTTTAATTAATTGTTTATTCAATAAGAAATTCTTAGTAAACCATATTTCAGGACACTCCCGTACAAACACACACAAAAAAGAAAAGAAAAAAAAGTGTTCTTGTCTTTTTGAAATGCATCTGTGAGCAAAATATCTTATTGTTGTTTCATATGTATTCTTATTCTTATTCTTATCTTATTATGGATGTCGTTTTCTTGTTTTGTTTAGATTGTTAAAGTAAGACAATTTCAATATTGGTATTAATATTAGTCAATGTTTGTGTGATGTTTCAGTATATTTGATTCAGGCATATTGACCAAAGCTTCAACAACACCATTCAATCTCAAGTTGAAAAGTATTTGGGGTCGACATCTGCATACTTCTGGCAAAGTTAAAGTACCTGAGATTCACTAATTAGAGAAAAATCTGAAGAGAAGTTTCACATTTGATTTACATTTTCTTCTTTTTCATTTGCATCCATTCCATAGTTTTCTTCAAAATCTATGACGTGGATCGCGACGGCTTTATCTCAAACGGCGAGCTTTTTCAGGTTCTGAAGATGATGGTCGGATCAAATCTCAAAGACACACAGCTGCAGCAAATTGTCGACAAGACGATCACCAACGCAGATTTAGACGGAGACGGCAAGATTTCCTATGATGAATTTTGCAAAGTGAGTTAGTTTACTCAAATACACACATTTTGGTCAGTTATTCATATATTTTGTAAAAACTGAATTAATCAGATATGATCCGTTATGTGCTCATACTCTGCATAAAGATAATGGTCTTCTTAAAGGCAAGGTTCACCCTGACGTCAAGTTGGTTTTAGTAAAAGCAGAACAATGAGAGAAACATTAATGAAGGTTTGGCGAAAATCCACCAAAGAATAGTGGAGTTATGAGCTTTCAAAGTTTTAGTTTTGTGACGTCACATTCGAGCAGCTTCCCATATGTCATGTAATATTAATTCAAAAATGCCATTTTTTATTGGTTTGTGATAATTGAATTTTTTTTTTCATAGAAACATGCATGAAAAAATGTTTTTAAGTATATATTGAATGCACAGGTAACATCATTTTCAATTATCTGAGAAGATGGCACTTTATGGAATTTATATTACATGACAATTGGGGAGCTGCTTGCATGTGACGTCACAAATTTAAAACTTTGAAAGTTCATAACTCTGCTATTCTTTGGTGGAATTTCGCCAAACTTTCATTAACCCCTTGGGGATAACGGGATTGTACAGAAGCCCAGCACATGAAACATTCAAAGACGACTGGCTGCCACAGAACCCAAGAAAATTTTCGAACCTGTTCACCCAAACTAAGATTATATTGCCTACAAATGACTCTGTACCATTAAGTACGCATTCTGACCTGAAAAAATGAAGAAAAATCGTTTCTGGGTGTGATTGTACTGGGCTTCTGCACAAGCCCATCGTCCTCAAAGGGTTAATATGTTTCTCTCATTGTTCTGCTTTTTATTAACACCAACTTGTCGTCAGGGTGAACCTTGCCTTTAAGGCCTTCAGTGTTGCATAAGACCGCTGAACAAAACAGCATGCACAAGAAGAATTTGTCAATATTGAGATTTGAGAAGCATACAAAAAAGGTAACATTTATGAATAGTGGTAACCCAGGATACAACGGTAGAAATAATATAATTCAACAAAATGGCTGCTTTCTATCTATCCATCAATATATATAAATCTGTAAATTTGTTTGATGAGTTGTAATATGAATTCTGTTACAAAATCTCCTAGCACCTCCCACAACTAATGTATCATTATGGTTGAAAGTTACATAATTGTTTTATTTTTTGTGTGTATTTGTGTATGTCTGTAATACTCTGTTGTATGTATTCACATGTATAGTGTGTGACCTATGTATGTATTTATCCATCTATCTATCTCTATCTATACCTATATCTGTCTGTCTAATCATCAATCTATATCCATCGATCTGTATATCTATATCAGTAGCTATCTATCTCGTCCATTCATATATATCTATCTATATACCTATCTATCCATCCATCTATGTATGTATCTATCTATATCCATCTATCTATCAATCTATCTATTTATTTATCTATCTATCTGTCTATCTGTCTATATCTATCTGTCTATCTTTCTATCATATATCCCTCTGTATTTTATATATCTACTGTATCTATCCATTGATAAATCTCTCCATCTCTTGTTATGTGATATCTGTCTATCTACCATCTCCTCATCTCTTATTTGATCTGTCTATCTATCTATCTATCTATCTATCTATCTATCTATCTATCTATCTATCTATCTATCTATCTATCTACCATCATTTATATTTCTTTCCATTGATCAGTCTTTCCATCTCAAATAAATTTGCTTATACACTTGTATATATTATGTATATATTTGTTATGTTACATGAATATTTTGTTGTTGGAAATGCAAAAAAATAAAATGAGATGAAATGAAATGAAAATCTCTTGTTATTTGATATTATCATTTTTCCCTCTCGTTGCAGGTTGTTGCCAATACAGACATTCACCAGAAGGTAGTAGTAGACGTATAGCCCCACCACTTCTCAGCTGCAGATGTAGTGGAATCTTCTCTCTCTCTAATGCAATGTGTCAGTAGGAAAAGTCTGGTCAGCCTCATCCATTCGCACCGAGTCTGCCCCTCTCCAAGTCCCCTACTTCCCCTCCCCCTCCCGATTTAGTCCAGTGCATCCTGCAAACATCAGACCCCAGCCCCCTCCCCCTCCCCTGCCCCTCCCCCACCCCACCCCTGCTCCAAGTTGCCTCAGGACTGACATCTTGAAAAACTGAATTCATTGATGTGATCATCATCATCAGCAGCGACACCTTCCGTTACAACCTGCTTATCGTTATTATTAACACTTTATAACTCCCTACATCTAGACATCCTCACCCCTAAAATCCAAATGGAAGGCCTCCACTGTGCATTCACTGACAGTGACTTGGGAGATACCATCTTCAGAGGAAAGGAGCATCTTCAAATGAAAATGCATCACAGTCAGAGAAACTTGTTTATATAGAAGAAAGTGGGTTTTGGCATGTGTGATTAGTTGTGAATACACCTGATAGTGGAACACTGCATTTGGTATAGAGGGGTGCGAAAGTGGGGGAGGGATCATCTGATTAACTTTGTCGGTTTTTATAACACAAGTTCGATTCATTTTAGTGTGCACACCAAAAAATATGTTCAAATCCAGATTTAAAAAAAAAAAAAATTAAGGATCATTACCCAATTGAGATGGGCAGAAATAGGGCTCTATTTCTCTTACTCCCTGTAAATAGTTGTTTTTCTTTTCTAGCAATCATTCAATAAATTATTTAGATTTAGTTTTTAGGTAATTGTTAATAACCTTTTTTTTTCTCGTCATAACATACGGGTAGATGGAAGACTTTATTAGGTTAATCGTGATTTCTCTCATCTTCTGTGGAGTGTTTTTATTTATTTGTTTGTTTTTGGGTTTTAAATACATGTCATTGAGTTTTTGTATCATATAATGTTATGTCTGTTGCATTGAACTAGTCTGGTTAGAAACGAAAACTTTTTTGAAATAATATAAATATAAAATAGGCAATAGAGATTTGATTACAGAGCATTTTGTTGTGGTTAATGAATGCAATATATCATCTTGTATTTGTTTGTACAGCAGTGATAATTGTAAACTTCTTTTGGTTGTCTTTTTACTAGTTAATGAAAGATATTCCACTCTAGAGTATAACAAAGATGATATAAATGTATATTGATGAGACCAGGCAGTGTAACATATGCTCGATGTAAAATACAGCTCTGTTTCTGCCTCGTAATAATACCCGTCCCAATCTCTCAACTTTTAATATTTTCAACAACTGTAGTGTCAATTTCTGCGTGCAGTGTGGCCACCCCTTTCTAATTTTTAAATAATTTTTTTTTTTCAGTTCATATTCTCACCCCATAGGCCTGCTCCTTTAGCTTTATCAGTTTCTACACGATAAAGATCCCAAGGCTGGCTTTTCATTTTATCCAAATACTGTAAACGTGGAATATGTGGACATTTTCGTGCATTTCGCACTTGCTGATGCTAGCGAGAGAATCCATGCAAGTATTTTTGCAAAGCTAATTGTTTGGTTTTTGCTTTTTTCGTTTGGTGTTTGGACTTGGTTTAGACAGTATGTGCATGCGTGGCAGCTACTGATGTAGGGTTGTGCCTCGTGGTTGCTTTGCCCTACTTCGGCTGTCCGCGAAATTAAAACCTGCAAAATTTCGCCAAATTCGGCCAGAGCAACAAATTAATCATGCAAAAATATCCACCTTTACAGTAGCAAATATCCCATTTGATTCGGAAAATTGACTTCAAAATTCTAAATACACACTTGTAAACTATACAGCGTACATCCACTCGCACAGATAGTATTTTCTTTCGTGTCTTTTCCAAGTTGTAATATCATAACTTGAAAGACACAATCCTGTTGATACAGTCTTGCAGTAAAAAATGATTTCATTTTTGTTTTGAAAGTAGAATTAAGCATGTGAAAAATAACTGTGCCTTTTTTCAGTCTATACAGTTTAACAGTAATATTGATATTCTGCTAACAATCAGATTTACAGTGCACTCAAATTTGTAGTTATTTCGTGTAATTTCCGAGTTTAAATTCAAGGCAAGCTTTTGTTCGGTGCCCTGCAGCCATATTTCTAGGTCAACCCCTTACTGGTTTGTTTCATTCAGTGTGTGGCAGAATTCAGCAAAGTATTATATTAAACCATTTTAAGTGCTTGCGTGGTGTTACGAAAATCCTGTGAAGTATTATATATCTTGCCATTCTAAACAGCTTGGAATCCAAACATAAACTAAACTACAAATGCTAGTGGGTGTATATTTTGTGCGGCGACACACAATTTTTCTTGGAAACAAAACGAGGAGAAATCTAATACCGGATGTACATGTGTGAATGGGTTTTTCCGTGCAGAAGCATAATTCTGTATTTCC
>JZLH01S0144714.1:12696-23292 GCA_001188425.1 Eucidaris tribuloides | reverse complement strand
GTGTGTGTGTGTGTGTGTGTGTGTGTGTGTGTGTGTGTGTGTGTGTGTGTGTGTGTGTGTGTGTGTGTGTGTGTGTGTGTGTAGAAATTTCTAGGCAATATACTTCTGACAAATACCAAATCAATTTTGCTTGCTCCATCAAGCAAAGTAGACCTATGAGGAATTTACTTTTGTTAACTACATACATGTACATGTAGATCTACAGTTACTTTTATAATATAGGCCTATTTATAGAAATGTGAATACACAACATTATGGCATACATACCAATAAAGAAATGATTGTGTGGGACTGTATGAACTGAGTTATATTAACAATTTTGCCATTGTGTTAACAAAAGTTTTTGCAAATATTCAGTGAGATACAAAGATAAATATGGTTTGCTACATCCTTTTATTCTCTCTTTGGGGTTTGATAGGTTAATGTTCATCAATACATGCAGTACAAAAGAATTACAGTGATAATGGATACACTACCGCACATGTGACACGCTTTAATGCCATCACATTTATCTATTCAACATGACAAGTCCATTTGAAGTGAATTAAATGTCACCCTCTGACTGTATTCCTCAATAACCCATATTTTGAGATACCCCAGGGCAGAATTCTTTGTGTGTCGATGATAAACTCCAACCCATGAAAGGAAAATAGCAGAGAGGAAGTTGGCTGTAGAGGGTGGAAGGTTCCAGTTAAAGTCTGGGGTATTTGTACTTTTTGTAGGATGACATTAAAAGGGACATTTTATCTGATGACGCCACCCACTCCTGATCTTGTCAGTATTTAATGTGATGTTAGGAAAAATGAGGGGCTGATTGCAGGAGAATTTGTGTTGTGTGATGCTAAGATTTGATAAGAAAATACCTAGAATCTTTTTTTATAATTCTGTTTTTATTGTAACAAATTAAAGTCAATTACAATGTTTACAAATGATTGTTAGATGATTGCAAATCACATAAAAAAAATGGTTACACAAAAAAGATAAAATAACAACCATAGAGTATTGTCTATAACATTGTCATATTGATCGACCAAATAGAGCCAATGTTCATATCAGATTAAAGTGCTTTGCATTACTAGAACTGCATTGTTCCCTTCTTCTTGTACTACTACTACTATTCTACTGCTACTGGTGGTACTACTACTACTACTACTACTACTACTACTACTACTACTACTACTACTATTACTACTACTACTACTACTACTACTACTACTACTACTACTATTTACTACTACTGGTACTACTACTACTACTACTGGTACTACTACTACTACTACTACTACTACTATTACTACTACTACTACTACTACTACTACTACTACTACTACTACTACTACTACTACTACTACTACTACTGCTGCTGCTGCTGCTGTTACTGCTACTTCTACTTCTGCTACTACTCAGTACTACTACTACTACTACTGCTACTACTACTACAGTACTACTACTATTACTACTACTACTATTACTACTACTACTACTACTATTACCACTACTATTTCTACTATTATTACTACTGCTATTACTACTATTACTACTACTACTACTACTACTACTACTACTACTACTCCTACTACTCCTCCTACCACCACTACAGCTACTACTACTACTACTACTACTACAATTTCTGCAACTACTACTCGTTCTTTTTCCTTGTCTTCTTGTTTTTCATATTCTTCATCTTCCTCCTTGTTCTCTTCTCCTACATCTTTAAATTCTGACTGCTAGTAATAAAGAAAACTTGAAGATGCATCAACAAAGTCATAACACTTTGATACTGGACATTCGTGGAATATCCCACATATTTCCTAATAATAACTGCATTTATTGCAATTCCCAGTTGTAAGTGATATGGTCAGTTTTGATTTCCTCCTCATGTGTGCAAAATGAGAGTCAATTGAGCTTGTCTGTCATGGTAGAAATCAAATGACTGTTTGCTGGTTGTGTTTTCACTCCCAATTTTCAGGGTGTAGTGTTTCTGTATTGGGTTTCCTCTGAGTGGAGGATGACTTAATGATTGATTACGGTGGGGATTTCCCTGATGGCCAAAAGCATGCTTGAATTTCACTAGGGGATTCCCTTGTGGGTAAATTTATGTACATATTTCAAATATATAAAATAGCAATGCCAGATCAGATACAGAAGCTGAAATGGAAACTGGAGTGGAATTGAGACATAATTACGTGGGATTTCCCTAATGAAAGGCGTCAACTTAAGTAATGTACAAACTATCCCTCTCATTTATAGCCGAGATCCGGGATGGTTACAGTCCTACACAACTGCTAATTTCTCAAAATTCTGGATATTTCCATAGACCTGTGGTGTAATTGCAAATATACACTGTACTTTAAAAAAAAAACAGTAGGGGAGGACTCAAAGTGAGTGTACTTAATGATTCAAGGAAAAAGTGATGAAATCTGTATCAGACTAGAAAATGATATACTAGAGAATGATCCAGGAACTTGTAGAATGAAAGGGTTTGGAAAGTAAGACGGGATTTTTGACTTGTCCATAGGGGACCTTCTTCATAATTTCTGTTAGCAATATTGAAATAAAAGTTAATGCTATTTTTATCAAATGGATCACATTAAAGGCCAATAACAAACTTCATTTGCCCATCTTTACAAAAAAAAAATGTAGTAAAAATAACTAGGTTCTTAATCTCAGCTTTAGACTGGTCTCTTTTTTTTGCCTTATGCCTAAGGCTGTATAGAAACTTAAACTAGGTGTGAGTCTGGACACTTTGCTTCACTGGGGATGGGTAAATTATAGAGCAGTCTGTGACTTAGACTACTGAGGTCTTAGATATAAAAATATTGCAGTTCAAAAGGACCATCAAGTGTTTCAAAGAAGTGACACTCTTCCAGAGACCTGTTGTACCATACTCATTTTCTTGCATAGACTATACAGTCTTAGAATAACTTGTTTTGAATGGTTTATTTTTATTAACAAATATCATGATAGGGAGTGTATAATTTCCAAAACTTTTATACCATTTTATACAGCTCAGACACCAACATTCTACAAAAATGTTTTGAAATTAAACCTCCACATTGTTGTGCAATACCTGTGCAGTGGGACTACCAACTGCCTGCAGTCAGTATAGATGCTATGCAACCAAGTTTGTTGAATGCATGCAAGAGAAAATTGTATTCTGCTGAATTTACATATGTTATTATTATTCATTTGGTAGCTACTTTCATGACTTAACTTGTGTGATAGGTCATTAATTTGTAATGACTTCAGTAACCATGTATTTTTAGTTCATCTTACAGAATTCACATTTCCATATAGATGGAGGTTCTAATGTGGAGATGGAGATTTGTTAGTGAAATATTTACACCGTGAGATAGTATTCCCATTGGGCAGACATGTAGTTGTGTGGTCATGCATGAGGCAGACATCTAGTTGTGTAGTCATGAATGCAGGAAAAAAGATCAGGACGAAAATCAAGGGCAGTGGGAAATATGGCTGTCGTTTTATTGATTCTTACATCAATATTTCAGCTTCGTAAAATATTGGTCTCGAGTGAAGGATCACAAATTTGAAATGGCTGACAGCAGTTTCAGTTTCTTCTGCCCCCTTCAAACCACACAAAAACACTTTAATGGTCCATTAAACAAATTTGATCACAATTTCTCATGCTTCCTTCCTAGCTACAGTATGTCAGATGGTAATATCTGTTGTCATGGGAACTGAATTCTAAATTTAATTGGAAGGGTGGGGGAGAATAATGGATATTGTTACCTCACTACTGATGTGTCCTCATGGAATAATTGTGGTGGATGAATGTTTGATTTTAATGGAATTAAAATTTGTACATAGGAAGACATTGAAGAGAATTTTTAGACAAGAAACTTGATACAGTATACCAAAAATGTATGTTTGTGCTTGAGTTACACTAAGGATGCTGTGAAGTAACTTGATTATTGAATGTTGCACATACATGAATGGAAGTCTGTGATGATATGATGTCATACCAAATGGTTGAATAGTTTGTTAGATGATCTGTATTTCATAGTATAAGCTGATAACATCATGCTGCAAACATCTACAGTGTATGTAAATGAACTTGGCTGAATAAAATGCATTTTTTGAATGTTTTAACGAATTATTCATTGTGCATTGTTGGTCTTGGACTGCAAAATGTTGTCATTTCTGAATACTATGATAATACACTTATTTGTTTCTTGTTAAAACCACAGTTTAGTTTCGGTAAATGGTAAAAAAATTCTGTCCAATTATGTCTTTTAGATATACCTATATGATCTATCAGTGCCCTGAAAATTACTCGCTCTGAGACTTTCACATTTTTGAGAAATTACTGAAAATGTAAAATCTCGAGGGGGGGGGGGTCCCCAAGATTTCCCATAGGTAATGTACTGTACATACCGCTAGATGATCTTCTCTAATTTAAACATCATAATTTGTCACTATGAACTGTTTTCAGTAGATTTGATGTTGTTTTCTGATGTCTGGGGTGACAATAGAATACTTTGTGAAAGATTGACAAAAATTTGTTTGAATGACCAAAACTAAACTTGGCCTGTAACCCGTTGAAGATAAGAAGTGAGATGTCTCATCACAATGTCTATGGGAATTGCAAGTTAAAGCAATGTCAAACCATCCCCGATGGGTTAAAAACATGAGTAAATCCATTCAGTCTCACTCACAGAATATTACATGAAAATGGTATTGAGATTTGCTGCAATTGTACTGATAGGTTTACAATGTAAGTGGCTGAGTATGTAAAATACATTTACATCTTCATAAGATATCTCTTTTTACTCAGATATTTACAGATAGTTTAGTCAATTTTTTTTTTGGGGGGGGAGGAGGAGTTAAAATTGACTGAATTATAGTGACGAAGATATCATGCAGTTGGTTGTGTGATAAAAAAATGGTGATTGAAAGAGATAATTTCAGTATTTTCCATTGTAGGAAGTTGAAAAATGTAAGATATAAGTGTTTAAAGTGATAGATCGATTTGACAAATTCTATCAAATCATTGTCTTTACCAATAATGGGGTCAGTGTTTGAATTGATTACTTAAAGAATTAATTTCAATTAATAAAATCTGATTTTTTGTTTTATTGGTAATAATAAAAAAAAATCACTACACTGAACTCAATGATAGTGAAGAGTGTCCCTTGCATGGAAGCCTGTTTCTAACTTCAGAGTACTACTACACCCATACTGTGAAAAGATTGGATTGAAATCAGCCTTCAACACATTCACTCAAACAAAACTATATTTGTTCACACTATGTAGGATGTCAGTCACTGAAGCTTCAGTTCTGACAAGTTTTAATTAGGTCGACCTAAAACTTTCATTTTTGTGTAAACACACCCTGATTAGTTTTTCTCCCCTTCCTCCCAAACATTATCCAGTAATGGGGTACCTCAAAAGACGAGAGATCTGACATAGTCAGCTTTGTGGGTGGATGGGTAATGCACCTGTTATGAATTGATAGATTTGATCCTATTGACGGCATCGTGTTACAAGAGTCAATCTCACAGAGTTCATGAAGTATATGTACACTATTTTATTCATATTAGTACGGGAATTATCAATTTGCAGGATATAAGAAATAAAATCCTATATTTGAAAACTGAAGTACTGTAGTAAATGTTCAAACATGCATTAGATTGTAATAGGTATTGTACAAGTGGGTTTATGAATTACTTGCTATGGTGGTGGTTTACATGAATACATAAGTATGGCTACTGTCACTTTACACAAATTGTAGCTCACGTATATACATTTACCACATGGAAAAACTCTTTCACTTCTATAAATTTATCTTTTAGTATATTTTAACAAGAGTTGAAGACAGCATTTGACTTGAGAAAACAAGAAAAAAAAAGCTTAATGTGACAAAATTTGTGCAGTTAATACTGTATGTGTTTTTATACATGTATATATATTTTGTGAACTAAATATAAACAAAACTGATATATTACAGGTAAGTTCTACAAAGTAATGTACTGCTGGAGTCGAAATAATAAAAGTGTTATTTATTCAAAGTCAGTAGAGCAATTGACAAGCTACTTGTGAATGTAGAGGATGTTATTTCAAATACACAAAATGCACTTTGGATCAATGTGTATTTGCAGGCACTGTATTACAGTAACTTTTGCTTCTATTAAAACAGATTTACTAAATGTATAGGTTTAATATGACAGGTATCATATCGCCACTTTCAGTCAATAACTCTGCGTGTGCAGGTATTGACGAGCTTGTTTACATGTGCACTATAATTGAATGCCAAACGCTACGTTATCCTTCAATTTAAGCCCCTAGAACGTGCTTGATTTCCAATTAAATGCCATGGAAATTTCACGTTCTGAAAAATTGGGTCAGGATTTCGATGAGAGAAATACTCATCAAATAGGGATTATCATGAATAAGTTATGGTCACTCTGTGTGTATCCTGTAATTAAAACCCACCCACTGGCATTTTCCCCACAAATTTGTCGGATATTTGGTATAAAAATCGATCATCCGTTCAAATTCATTTATGTTTTCTAACATGTTTATTTTTCATAATTCTTGCATGCTTTCAGTCTGAGGTGTTATCTAATCAGGTTAAAAAATAAAAAACTTTCACCAAATATGTTGAGTTGCCTTCTTCCTTTTTTCTTGAAAAAAGGTGAAAAAATAGAAAGGTTTTCATGTTTTTAAATAATGGATTGATTGTAATTCTGTCAAATTAACCCTTTATCCTCTAATTGGAGCAATGTTTGGATTGAGTATTTTAAAAGAACATACTGATTGCAAATTTTCCAACCTGATTTGGGGGATTAAAAAAAAAATGCCAACCTTGCCATGTACACATTCATGTCACAAATGACAGGTGTTTTCCCCATCTCATCTGATCCAGTAAATTTTACTCCACACTGCCACCAAATAAAAGTCAAATGACATGAAAGAAGGAAACTCGGCGGCATGTCGTACCTGACTAATCCAGAATGGTGTGTGAAGACCAAATATTGACAGGAATTAACCCGTCTTTACATTTCAGGCTGGTGTTTACCATTTGATGCCTAATATGGTATTGGATGTTGCAGGTGTGGGGGTGTGAAAAAGAGGTTCGCTGGATTTTTGGTGTAAATGTCTTGAACTCTCTCCTGGATACAGTGAGAGGAGAGTTGGACGTGATCATCGTCATGGTAAATAGAAACTTGGTAGTGACTATCAGCTATTTATATGCTTAAAGGGGAAACTTGAAGAGTTTAAAAGAAAAGAAATCTTTCAAATCCTTAGTACAATGTTTCATGAGTTTAGATCAGGGTTGTTTTGATGGGGCTTCTTTTTAAAAGTAAATGTTGAGATACACCATGTATGATAATTAATTAATATAATGTTCTTGATTCATTCAGCTGGTGGTGTGCATGTTCAGGTTGGGACGGAAGACCTGAGGGTCACAGTGCTTAAATTCACTTTTTCCTTACCTTGGCATCCCTGACATGCACACCAGCAGCTGAATATGAATATACATGTACTTCATATCTATATATTGAATGATTTGTATTTATTGTATTTTGAATGATGCCGAATAAAATAATAATAATAATAAAAATAAAATGGGCTAAAATGTCAAGTCATTTTGAGGGAATAAATGTGGTTTTCATTAAATATGATTTCTGTCTTCTAATTAAATACTGAAATATGTATAAATTATTGAGTTTGATACATTAAACCAGCAAAACCTAATTTCAATTTCAAATGTCAACTCAACTGAACATTTTGATGTGTATATTTTATATGATATGATATTTCTTGAGACCACACTAATTGCCCGCATTTCTCACAAAAACTTTAAGAAAAAAATTAAATGATGAAATACCACAGTACATGTATATCAAATACATTGTATGTTTCTTTCTTTACACCTTTTCAAATATGAAATGGGGAACAAACCTTGCACATCACTACCTCCTTCATCTAATTTACATCTATTTTTCCAGACTGGTTAGGATTCAAGGTGGAAAAAAATCACCCAGAAGTAAAAGACTAGATGCATGGGGAATGCATAATACTCCCGGATTACCATGATAGACACCTGAGTAGGAGTAGACAGTGAATTAGTGCCTAGCTGAACAAAGACGACATCTCAGAATTCAATCTTGGGCCAGGTTTTTGGTGAGATGCACGGATTGGCAAGATGAAGAAAGAATCAAAGGAGAAAGAGGCGATGTGTCCTGGAGGCGGTTTATGGTTTAGGTTAAACCTGGCTGGCAGGTAGGATCAGGAATCAGGCAGGATAGCTAGGGAGCAATCAAGGCAGCTGCAGCACTCTAAGACCCTTGCAATAACATGTCATGTGCCTACATGTCTTAACCTTTTTCATGTCAAGCTGGCATGATTTTGCACCATAAATAGCAACATTTGAATGTGTTCTCTAAAAGAAAAATATGAGTGTAATTTAATTTGTTATTATACTTTTATAGAGGAACAAATTAGTAGGTTTACTATTTGATATTTTCCTACAAATTTGAGATTTTTATTACCGATTTTCGTAAAATAGAAAAAAAAACAATCTCATATATTTGTAGATATCTATTGATTTGAAATAAATCAGTTCACAACTATCGACAACAATCTCAAGATTGTTACATAGTTGTTTAATTTTATGACAGGTGAATTTTTAACAGTTTAAAATTATCTAGTTTTGGGTTGGGTTTTTTTGTTGCAGAGCCATCAATGAAAACTAACAGTAGCCCACAGAGTTAGTCACTATTCATTTACATTCTTAATATCATTCAATAAAATTATTAATACATTATTTAAAAATTGATAACGGAATATCATTTGGAAGAATGCTGTGGTGTATACATGTAATTAATATTACATACACCTGTCAGTGTCATCACTACTGTCACCTGAAGACAAGAACAATTACGGTGTTCCTGATAATTGCTGCATTCAATGAGGAGTCTGAACCATGGGAGCATCAAGGGCATTAATTAATCCTCTGCACTTAATTAATTATGGAGATTATAGTGAAGTGAAGGCATTATGTGTTATGTGCTCCTTTCATTATGAATGGGAGACACATGACTTGACTACATGTAGTAAAGCTCTACTGATTTTCAGCACTGAAATGTACAACCTGGACATTGCCTTATGGCCCTGTAGCAGTAGTTTTTTTTTTTTTTTCGGGGGGGGGGGGGTAACTTAAATGCAGGGGAAATTCAAGTTGGTGAAAGTTAGAGAAACATGTGGCAATTATGAATGAAGTTATTAATTTTTGAAACTTGCTTTGACCATTACAAGTTGGCAATGGAGTGTTGCAAGCAATCCTCCATCTGTGTTATACATACATGTAGATTGAGAATCTTTTTATTTAGTACAATTTTATATTCAAATCTTTTGGCATCAGACCAGAATTTCCCTTTAATGATGGAAATAAACTAAAAAATATTCAATCTTGGGCCAGGTTTTTGGGTGAAGATGCACGGATGGAAGAGAAGAAAGAATCAAAGGAGAAAGAGGCGATGTGTCCTGGAGGCGGTTTTAGGTTTAGGTTAAACCTGGCTGGCAGGTAGGATCAGGAATCAGGCAGGATAGCTTAGGGAGCAATCAAGGCAGCTGCAGCATCTAAGACCGCTTGCAATAACATGTCATTGCCTACATGTCTTAACCTTTTTCATGTCAGTCTGCATGATTTTGCACCATAAATAGCAACATTTGATGTGTTCTCTAAAAGAAAAATATGAGATGTAATTTAATTGTTATTATACTTTTATAGAGGAACAAATTAGTAGGTTTACTATTTGATATTTTCCTACAAATTTGAGATTTTTATTACCGATTTTCGTAAATAGAAAAAAAAAAACAATCTCATATATTTGTAGATATCTATTGATTTGAAATAAATCAGTTCACAACTATCGACAACCAATCTCAAGATTGTTACATAGTTGTTTATTTTATGACAGGTGAATTTTAACAGTTTAAAATTATCTAGTTTGGGTTGGTTTTTTTGTTGCAGAGCATCAACAATGAAACTAACAGTAGCCCACAGAGTTAGTCACTATTCATTTACATTCTTAATATCATTCAATAAAATTATTAATACATTATTTAAAAATTGATAACGGAATATCATTTGAAGAATGCTGTGGTGTATACATGTAATTAAATTAACATACACCTGTCAGTGTCATCACTACTGTCACCTGAAGAACAAGAACATTACGGTGTTCCTGATAATTGCTGCATTCAATGAGGAGTCTGAACCATGGGGCATCAAGGGCATTAATTAATCCTCTGCAACTAATTAATTATGGAGATTATTTGAAGTGAAGGCATTATGTGTTATGTCTTATTCCATTATGAATGGAGACACATGACTTGACTACAGTAGTAAAGCTCTACTGATTTTCAGCACTGAAATGTACAACCTGGACATTGCCTTATGCTGTAGTTAGATTTTTTTTTTTTTTTTTTTTTTTTGTGGGGGGGGGTAACTTAAATGCATGGGGAAATTCAAGTTGGTGTGAAAGTTTAGAGAAACATGTGGCAATTATGAATGAAGTTATTATTTTTGAAACTTGCTTTGACCATTACAAGATAGTTGGCAATGGC
>JZLH01S0144713.1:35157-53471 GCA_001188425.1 Eucidaris tribuloides | reverse complement strand
CGCAGCGTCATAACGGTACGTCCGATTTTTGCGAAAACAGTCTCAAAAGATGCGCAAGACTTGAAAGTAAGAAGTCAACAAGCGACGCGATCAAAAAATTTTGCGCGCCAGCATGGTCGCGAAATTCATCGAGGGGGGTCAAATTGACCCCCCCCCCCCCAGTTAATATAGGGTTAATGACTGTAAACTAAGTTTGCGAAACATATGTACATTTGTTTATGTTAGTGTTGTTATTATTATTGTAGTGACATATATTTCAATTGTGTTTTTCAATTTATTTCCATTTTTACAGAAAAGAGACAAAAGTTTGACCAGGGTGAGGATCCTTTAGACCCAGAACAGCAGAATCAGGGATTCCAACACGGTCATCCATTTGGCTTTAATCCTTTCGGCAGTGGCGGTCCATTCACATTTAAATTCAACTTCAACTAGACTCATCAAGAAAAACTTTTTAAAATTCTGTGTTTTCCGATCTGTCGAGACTTCATTGGCCATAAAATTATTTTTCGTAACAAACACCTGAGTGCCTCAAGTTTAATGTGACCATGGAAGATTTCAAGTAGAGGCCCCACAGAAGTAGACATCTGCAGTGAAACCTATTGGAAAAGACGAGAAATTGCTGGATGTGGACAAAATAAAATCAAGAGAACATCCATGGAACCCAATCTTTTGCTCATTGCTGTTCAGTCATATTTTCTGTGCCATTGTTTGCATGCAGTGTTGGATACCAAAGCTGATGTTGAAACAGCCTTAAGCAGAGAAACATAGAGCAGATTGTCAGTCTGTATCTCACAGTGTCAGTGCTTCTAAACTTGATGTTGACTAGCCATGATTTCACTTGATTATTCAGTAATGACATGGACTAATATTGGGGCATTTCTGTTCTTAACTTTCCACATGGAAATAAATTTACCTTTTTGACATGTGTTGTAGGGGAATTTGGATCCTAATAGGAGTACAGAAAACAAGCAAACAAATAACGTCTTCTCACAATTGTGATATTGTTTCTTTTCTTTTCTTTGTATTTATTGTTTTTCATCTCAGTTCTTACATACACGTTTACTGACTAGAATTACTAGACATTCTCATTCACGTGTCACTTATGTATTTAGAAGCAGTTGATCATCAGGTTGCTTTTATTTCTCCCTGCTGGAAGTGTGAAAGACATAATGATTAATCTGGATTATCCATTCAATGGTTCAACCTCATGACCATTTAACACGTTGGAGACTAAGTACGAGTTAACTCGTGTTGGGGTCAATGGAAAATGCGTGTTATTGTCAAATCAAATCTTCTCCAACGGGTTAACAGTCTATTCATTCTTTGCATATCATGATCAGAAACTTTGATATGATTATAATCAACTCAGGTGAAGTATAGGAGTATTTAATCATTGAACATAATGAACTTAACAGGTTTTTTACCCAGTCAAGGGCCATAGACCCATATCGATCGTTAATTTCTTCAACATCATCCACAAAATGTCATTGGTGATTATTTCATGGGTTAGAACATTCTTTTTCCAAGAAAATGATACCATGATCATTAATTTTGATTGAGGTGTTTGGATCTTAGGGCTATTTTTCTGAGGCAAAGTCATTTCCTAAATCTGCTGTTTTTCAAAACTCCTGCAATCATCAGAACACCAAAATATTCTCGCGTTACGGTGTGCCATAGAATAAGCTCCATCGAGACAAAGGGCAGGAATGCCCTTGCTTTGATAAGGAAGACAATGTGAGCTACATCTCCATTGTCATTTCGGTATGTCTGATATGGCACGCTGAGATGCGAGAATATCTCGGTGTTCGGATGACCGCCGCTGATGAAAAATTGGCAAATTTGGGAAACGACATTGCCACGGAGAAATGGCCGCAGGATCCAAACGAATGACTCAAAATCAATGATCATGGTATATCATATTGTTGGAAAAAGAATGTTCTAACCACTGAAACAAAAACCGATGACATATGGCAGATTGGTTGAAGAAATTAGCGATCGCAGGTGTAGCATTCTTTCTGGGCCACCCTGTATAATCTTGTTACCATGATTGCTTGTAAGAGCTGCCAAGTGCTACTGACGTTCAGTAATTTCTACTGGAAGTGGTGAAGAATACTGAAGGTTGGATGAAAAACACTGATTTTATTAAATCAATTTTGTGCAATTCTACTGCATTTATGTTGGAATTACTGATTTTACCTCAAAATATGGCAAAATCACTCATTTTTAGCTATGAAATTACTGAAATTCACTGACAAAAGTTGGCAGCTCTGCTTAATAATTGGGCAACTTGTATCACTTTTGAAGTTGTCTGTGGAGTGTGGATAAATTGACATATTTCAAATTCAGAGGCAACAAGACAAATAGAAATGGCATCGCTATCACTATCATTCAAGTGCAAAGTTTGGGGCTATAGCAGAACTATAACTGGTGAAGCATCAGTTGAGGTACAATTCTCCATGTCACATTTACCCGAAATTCGCCAATATTGAATATTATTCATCAACATCCTGGATTTTTTGCAGACTTTCTTACTTCCGGGCTAACTCAGAACGAAAGCGACGGCATTGATTTAAAAAAAAGTTAAATTTTGATATCTGAACTACATATTAGTGTTCATATTGACAAATAAACACCCTAGAATAAAAAAGTTTGGAAAGTTACACTGCCAATGGCAAGTTTTGCATGAATAAACAATTAAAACTCTGGGCGAGTTTAAATAGCGTAGGTGTACACACAGTAAGTCTATGGGAGACTAGAAATTTGGTGTGTCCATAGGACACGGATGCCCCCGCTCAATGAGATCAGTAAGCATTTCTTATTGAGTAATCATGTGAAAAGCAATCTGCATGAGCTGTGACCTTTGACCTTTGTCCTGCGGACTCCGAATTCAAACTTGACCTGTATTTTAGTATGATCTACCTACACACCAAAAATTTTTAAAATCTGTCAAATATTTTTAAAGTTATCGTTCGGAAACCAATTTACATATATAATGAGCTGTGACCTTTGACCTTTGACCTGCAGGCTCCGAATTCGAACTTGACCTGTATTTTAGTATGATCTACCTACACACCAAAAATTTTTAAAATCCGTCAAATATCTTTTAAGTTATCGTGCGGAAACCAATTAGGGGGACGGAAGGACGGACGGACAGGTGCAACGCTTAATGCCCACTCAAGACTTTGTCGGCGGGGGCATAAAAATGGGCAGGTGAATCCGATCAACTTACGATTTTCACTTTTTTAAAGCACTAAATAATCATTTTGAAATACAATTTTTTTCAGGGCGTCATTTTTAGACCTTATCAAAGACAATGGTTGCATGGTTTTTTTAACTGTGGTAAATGTTAGCCAATACCTTTAAGACAATCTGTTTCTCATAGTATTGCCTTTTTTTTTTTTCTGTTTGTGCGGTTGAACTAGCTTTGCCCCAATTATGAGAAGGGTTCCATTCCAACAAACATGAATGAAACTCTGACTGTACTCTTAAGTATGAAATATAAGGTGAATCAATAATGTATGATTGCAAAATCGTGAATACAACAGAAGTTTTTAAATATCACCTTTTAACACGCAAAAGTGAGATATCAGAAATGAACAAGTCGGCAAATCTCACCTGAGAAGGGAAATTATGAGTGCACCACAATGTTCTTTCGTAGGAAACTAAATGTGATATGGAGAATTGAATTGTTAGTTTTTGTCTTTTTTGTTTGCTTTTGTGCGTGTGTGTGTGTATTTGTAGATTTATGGCTTCAACATATGTCCAAATATCAACAGCAATAATCCTAATATGTCAAGTCAATTTCCATAAAGTAAAATGATTACCACGTATGTTACAATTCCTAGCCTGAAATCCATGACTCAGGGGCTCTTTTCTTTAATATCTGATAATTACTGGTCTTTTTTCTTTCAAGAACTGGTTTGTGTACTTATGCCATGAAGAGGGCATTGTAATTTCTACCACAACCAGAAAAAAACTTGGGTTAAAATTAAAACTGCAAGAGATATCATATACATCTGTAACCTGTCTTATCGTTTATGTATTGTGTCTTATTTGAAGTGCATTATGTGTAATATCTGTTACGTGAATTAAACCCAATATTGAAGCAAATTTAGACACAAATTGAAGCTACTGCTGTACTGTTATATAACTCTTTGTGTCAACGGCGTACTGGCTCGCCCACATAACTTCAGAGGAGTACTGACAGTGCACTGAACTGCCAAGAAGACAATCATTTTCATACTTGTTAATTCCAACTTTTAAACATCACTGCATTCAAGGCCCACTGTCAAGGGTCAACTCAACCACAGAGAGGATGTCAACTAGTCTTGGAATACAGGCACATATTCAGGAAACATAGACTGTTGCAGTTCAATAGTGTACAGATTGTGGGAGGAAAACAAATGTATTTATTCCACACTGTCATGGCTGTTTCTGTTGCATTATGGGTGTCATGAGTACACCCTTTTTATGATTTTAATCAAAAGAGGGCATTTTTTATCCTGTCATGACAGTGGACCTTTAAGTAACTATCAATGATATTTTTCTTAAAATGAAGAAACACTGAACCAGCTAAATGTGGAAGAAATATTTGCATGAGTTACATTTGATTTTTTAAAGAAAAAAGTTTGTGTTTTTTGAAAGGTTATGCACATAACTACTAAACAGTCCAGTTTCTAGGCTTACACCCTAGATTTTTAGCCTGCATCGGAAAATCTTAATTCACAGTAGGTCCTAGTAAAGGGATTAATTAATGTAAAAAAGGTTTTTTCGAAAAAAACCCTGTCTGATATTGTCTCAGTTCTGTAAAAGCAGAGATCAGTGGGATACTATTCTATTCATTAGTATGTTCATTTCTTATGTTCTCACTGTGGCCATGTTAAACTCTATCTAAAATTGGGTGCAAATATTGGACATTCATCTCCAGCTCTTGGCGTTGGTAGCTATGAGAATAACAGTAACTTTACTTTCGCTAACTTATTTCTACCCTGATAGACTTGTAAAGAAATTAACTTTACACTAGGCTTACTTTGAACTATACATAAAAGTTTCATTAATGTTGATAGCTCTTTGATAATACTGTTAGTTTTAAAGAATAGAATGCTACTTATACCTGGATTTAGTTACTATGAAAAATAAATCTTGTAATTTCCAGCCTTAAGTTAAATATTGAGTGAAAGGGTATGCTTATTTTTAAGCTTATTTAACAATTGGAACATAGCATTGAAAATATGTCTGCATAAATAATTTTGTTTTTGTGTCTTCTGTTTAAAGGGGAGGCGGTGGCAGGGGTGTTTAGATTTACATTGTTAGTAATACTAATGTATCTGTATTCTGTCATTCGTTAAATTGATTATTATAACATGTTTTAGGATATTAGAAGACATACCGTATTTTTTAAAAGCTCACTTGTAGAGGTGGGTAGCATAAGAGGGAGTAAAAAGCGCAAGAAATTTGTGTTAAGGTAATCCACATTTATATCAGGCTGCACTGTTTACTGTGATGTCATTTAGTAATGCAACACCACAAGTCTTTGAAAAAAACAGAATGCACATGTTATTTATGTTCAACTATGATTTGGCAAAAGAAATTTTGCAAAAATTACATTTTATTTTATACTTGTTCTTTGATCGCTAAATATTTATCAAGATTAATCTGTAGTGAAAAGGAGAATGATTAATTTAAATTCCATGTGTGTTTAGTTTTTAACTGAGGGGGGGGGGGTAATGTGTTAATTACAGAGATGATGCTAAATGAAAGAATTTCTTTAATAGTTGAGTCTCGTGAAGTTATTGATTATTTATTTCATATTATTCTTTCATATAAATAGTAGTAATGGAATTGAAAGTAGGGCAGTTGTAGTAGTATGTAGTAGTAGTAGTAGTAGTAGTGTTGGTGCTTATAGTAGTAGTAATTGAATAGAAGTAGTAGTAGTAAGTAGTAGGTAGTAGTAGTAGTAGTAGTAGTATAGTAGTAGTAGTAGTAAGTAGTATAGTGAAGGCACTCCGTTCCTGTTACAGCGAAGTAGAAATTCTGGTCCCAAATCATTATCTATGTAATCTTTATATAGTTACACTAGTTTGTTGTTATAACATAGTAAGAATTAGTAGTGTAGTACGTATGTAACTAGTGGTTTTTTAATAGTAGTAAGAATTAGTAGTAGAAATAGTAGACTAGTGTAATAGTAGTAGTAGTAGTAGTAGTAGTAGTAGTAGTGGTGGTGGTGGTGGTGGGTGGTGGTGTGGTGGTGGTGGTGGTTGGTGGTGGGTGGTGGTGGTATGTGGTGGTGGTGTGTGTGTAGGTGGTGGTGTGTGGTGGTGGTGGTAGTGTAGTAGTGGGTTGTGTGGGTAGTAGTAGTAGTAGTAAGAGTAGTAGTATAATAGTAGTAGTAGTAGTAGTTAGTAGTATAGTAGTAATAATAGTAGTAGTGTAGTAGTAGTAATAGTTGTAGTAGTAGTAGGTAGAATAGTAGTAAGTGAGGAGTTATAGTATAGTATAGTATAATAGTTAACTAGAAGATAGTAGTCTTCAGCGTGTAGACATGGTTATGCTCGTTTGAAGCGGCCTGTCAGATGTTTGATGTAACTTGGGTGAAGTATGTATTATGAAGCAACAATGGACTGATTAGATTTTGGGGTTGAAAGGTCAAAGGTCAAAGGGTCACCTGCCTAAAATATGTCTGACTTGTCTTGGGCTTGTTACGCAAGGGAAATTTGTGAATGGCCGGTCGGCATTTGATGTAACTTGGGTTGAAGTATATGTATTATGAAGCAACAATGAAGCTGAGTTTAGATTTGGAGGGTTCAAAGTCAAAGGTCAGTGGGCCTAAAATATGTCTGATTGGCTCGTTACCGCGCTGAATAACTTGTGAAGCGGGCCGATCGATTTTGATGTAACTTGGGTGAATGTTTGTATATGAAGCAACAATGAACTGATTAGATTTGGGGGGTAAAGTCAAAGGTCAGAAGGTCACCGCGCTAAAATATGTCTTTGGCTTGGGCTCGTTACCCGATAATTTGTAATGGCCGAGTTGGATTTTTGATGTAAAATGGGTGAAGTATGTATTATAGTGCAACAATGAACTGATTAGATTTTTGGGGTTGAAAGGTCAGAGGTCAAAGGTCCGACATGGGCCCTAAAACATGTCTGAATTTTGGCTCGTTACCACAATAACTTGCAGAAGCAGGCATGTTGGATTTGAATGTAACTTGGCTGAAGTATGTGATTTAACGGCACCAATGACTGAATAAATTTTGAGTTGAAAGGTCAAGGGTCAAAGGTCACGAAGGCCTGATAGATGTCTGATTGGGCTCACTTACCATGTTAACCTTAAGAATGGCTCTGGGTCCGCATTTGATGTTACTTGGGTGAAGTATGTATATAAGGTACCAATGAAACAATCAGATTTCATGTGGTTAATGGTCAAAGGTTGAAGAGTCAACAAGGCTCTATAATTAGTGTCTTTACCACGATAACATGAGAACGGCCACTATGGATATCTGTGTAACTGTTGGTGAAGTAAGTGTTATAAGGTACCTAATTGAACTGATTCATATTTTGGGGTTTAAGGTTCAAAGGTCAAAGTCACGAGGACGCCATAGCTTAAATATCTTTACAACGATAACTTGAGATACGGCTTATCGGATATTGATGTAATTTGGGTGAAGTATGTATTATGGGGCATAGATAAGTATTTCAGAGTTGAAGCGTCAAAGTTTACTGATGAAGCGTACATTTCATAGTTTTGGAATTGGACGGGGGAGCGGAGGTCCAACCGCATCGGCTGCGCGCAGCCGAATGCTCTATTTCTTTTATATTTTTGATTATGTAATGAATGTGGTGTGTGTGTGTGTGTGTGTGTGTGTGTGTGTGTGTGTGTGTGGTCGTGTGTGTGTGTCATGTGTGTGGTTGTGTGTGGCACTTGTATTGCAACCTCTCTTGAGAGTTTTGTAAATTTACACACTCCTACAAAATTTGTAGAAGAGGGTAATTTGAAGAATTCCTCTAAAATATGCGCCTGAAATTACCTGGAATCCACAAATCGCAAATTAATTATTATTTCCAGAATATCCTCAGGTGACCTGTCTCTCCTAATTTGTGGGAGTGTGTAAATTCACAACTCCTAAAAACGGATTGACATACGAGAGCACACGTACATCCAAATAACACATACCGCACTCCAGCTCAAATTGGAAAGTGAACCAAACTTGCATGTATGTATGTACGTGTATGTGTGTGTATTATGTTTGTATGTGCGTGCGTGTGTGTGTGCAGGGGCGTGCGTGTGTGTGAGTCTGAGTGTGACACCCATGGATATTCATCATGTCGTTGATACTCGAAAATACAGTAGTTGCATATGTGCTCCAGTTTCAAAGCTTTCTGTTCGCTTATTGTCGGCTTCGTCACATTTATGCATGAATGGTACCATGTTGATGTTGTTTTACTGCCCGAATTGTAAAAATGATGATTCACTGTTTTCAATGACCGTTTTCTTTGGAGAAAGTTTGTTTCAGATATCTAGCTGTAGTTAGGGTGGGGGCTTTAATGTCAAAGTCAAAATTTTAAGACGTCCTTTTGGGAAATTATTTACATCAACAGTACAAGCATTATGACACCAAACTTAATGTTTTATCTTTAAATAAAACCCCCACCCCATGAAATTCAAATTTTTTGCTAACCCCCCCCCCCAAACTGCTACCAAATGAAGATTTTGGTCAAAGTGTAACATAAAGAACGGTAAGGGAATTAGGGATTGCAGTGAGGATTTACAGGATGTACAGAAAGTATGTCAAAAACTTTAACTGGGTTGTCATACTTGAGTGAAACGAATGAGGGGGTGGGAGGGGAGATTCCCCCCTCCCACGTTAGGATTTTTTTGAATACGCATTAAGAAATGTATTTTCTCGGCATGGTATTTCTTCGTATTTCTTCTATCAATATTAAGATTGCTTCAGTTTATTTTTTAAAATAGATTTTCATTGTAAAATATTTTTTGTCCGATTTTTTAATTTTATCTATTTATTTATTTATTTTATTTTTTAATTTTCATTTATTTATTTAATTTTTTTAATTTTTTAATTTTTTATTTATTGTATTTTTTTTTTTTTTTTTAGGGGGGGGGGGGGTTTCGTTGACTTGAGCAATTTAAAAGTCCCCGTAGTCCCATTACTAGTGACTACAACAAGCATGTTCGCTGCCTCGCTATTTGGGAAACTGGGAATGTATTACTGTGCAGAAGAAAGTGAGAAACAGGTATTTCATTGAAATTGACATGATTACGCACTGGCGTACTGGTAGGTGGGGGGGGGGGGCGTTGGAGGGCAACAGTCCTCCCCCAATAAATTTTAATCATGGATTATTTTTAATTTCATGCAGGTGATTTATTAATGTTAATGAACCATTGAAATATGTATTTACGTGGAGGCTGTTTTTATGATAGGGCGTCGATCCACTTTTCGGATTGGGAGGCAATGTCAAAAAATTTCGGCGCGCTCTCTGCTCCAAATTGCAATATAGACGTTTGCGCGCCAAACGCGCCGAAAAATTCAAAATTGTGTATGTTTGATAAGTATTTATCTAAGTTTAATGGTTTTGTATTGCTTTTGAATGCTTTTTAAACATATCCTTGCATTACATATTATGAATTTTTCAAGTTGTCAAAATCATTGGGGGGAAGGGTGCAAATCGATATATTTGACCCCCACCAATAATTTCATTGGGGGGCGACTGCCCCCCTTGCCACCTCAGGATCGACGTACCTAAAACCTGTCTTTTCTATGCGTATTTTCAAAAAGTTCCTACCGTGGGGTATCCCCCTCCCACACCCTCCCTGCTTGGTCGCTTAGCTCCTTCGAAAGTATGACTACAATTTTCACATAGGCCTAATTCCTGTACATCTCTTTGAAAACCTGACTACAATCCCTAATAATTTTCATAAAATATAGCCTAAAATATGCAATTATCATGCCTAGAATCACGTCTTTTCTATACGCATTTTCAAAAAGTTGCTACCGTGGGAGGGGGAGTATTCTTCTTCCACCCCTCCCCTACGTCTGAGTACCTCGTTTATGTTTTTATATTATAAGAAGTGTAGTATCATTTTAAAAAAAATCTGGTCGGTCGTATTGTGACACATGGATGTATCCATAGTACATGTATAGGTAATCAAGTCGAAATTTCCTTTTCAGGTATGTCCTAGATTGCACATTTTCAAGTCGAAAAATGAAAAGCTCCCTACCGGGCATGGGAGGGGGACACACCCCACACGCTCTCCCGCTCGGTCGTTACGTTTTCTCGCAAAGATTGCGCCCCAAATATTTTGGCTCATTACGCCACTGATTACTTGTATGAAATTGAAAACAAGCCATGGTTAAAATTTATTTGGGGGCGGTGGTGCCACCCCTCCCCCCCCCCCCCGGCGTCCCCCACCAGTACTCCAGTGCCAATTACACTCTGCACTGTGGGCAGTTTGGTGGGAGGTTGAAAATATTTACAGGGGGAAGTCTATCTATGGAGTAATTCAACTATAAGCAACATGTAATACAATTTGTTATAGCAAGGAGTTACCTCCTTGGTTGTAGCACAGTCAATTTGTATATGCACTGTACATGTACATGTAATACTATGCAAATTTAGTTTTTTTGGCCGGGGTGGGGGGTTTTTTTACGAGCTACATACAAACGTCCTATACAAAATATCTTTCAAATGACCCAATGCACCATCCCTGAAGTGGACGTAATCAAATTCAAAAAAAATTTTATTTCACTCCTTCTATAAGCCCCCACCCTACTCTAGTGTGAGCCCTTTTGCAGCAATCACTCTCATGCACCATCTCTCATCTCGCTCTATTTAGGGCATCCTTCCTCAAAAACCAACCCTCTTGTGGTCCTCCTCCATTTACCATACTCCTTGGTCGTATTTTACTCTGAACTATACACCATTTTTTTTTTCTCAGAATAATTCTGATCATCATCTCTTCTCATCACATGCCCATACCAGCTCATTCCATTTGCCTATACTGTAAAAACTGCGATGTCTCACACAACACCAGCGTGAGAGGACTCCACCCTCAGGTGTTAAGTTTGAGTATAACACCAAATATTGTTTCTGTAACAAACAGGATGTGCTATAATATTACCAAATGGGTGTAAAACTAACACCATGAATTTAACAATGTTAACGCTGGTGTAAAAAGCTTTGTACGGTCCTCTCACAACACACACAGGTGTAATTTTAACACCACATGTTTCGCAGTGTATGATGCTAGCTGGTGCACCGATTCCTCCAAACCTGTCTCAATTCTTCTCAACATTGCCATCTCGCTTTCCCTCAAGCTCGATGTTCCCTCCCATGACATTGCTGATCTTACACACCTCCATAAACCTTTCCTTTCGACTTCAAGGAAAACCTTTTCCGGTATGGTAAATATCCGTGTTAGCTGTAAATAGAACATGTTGTTGACAGCTGGAATGTCAGATTTTGACCAATGTGGTAATTTTTTTATTTGAAAGAATACGAAAATAAATTTTGTTAAGCTATTAAAAGTATCTATAGTAGCCTAATAATAACAGTAATTCTGAAACACATTTTTTGGCAAGGTCTTCCTAAAATAAAAAATAAATAAATAAAAAATATAAAAAAAATATCAAAAAATTGGGGGAAACATGCAACAAGCCGTCTGTGAACGTATGTTATGAACTGATAATCTAAATTATAGATTTGTGAAAGGTTGGCAATATTACTACAATGACTAATTCCAAGAAATGAATGCAAAAGGAGATATGATTGTAACACACGAAACAGAGCTGTCGTAATTAACAGGCCTAAATAGCTATATAAAAATATTTAGCAGACTAACTACAAATAAACTAGACACATCAGATTAATAGACATAGGTAACACACATGGGCGTAAATCCGGTCCGAAGAGTGGGGGGGGGGATGATCGATGAAATTTCCAAATTTTTGGGACATCCCCAAATCAAGGGCTATTTCTTGAAAAGCAGAAAAGGGGACACCGATAACGTGCAAAGTGTACCTCTAAACATTGACATATAGCTTTTATTGTGATTACATAGACCTTTCACGTAATGTGTTTCTCTACCTTTTGCTGTGATAAAAAACATTAAATTTTGCAGTTGGGTTTTCATGGCCTATATCAATATGCGAGCAAGCGAAGCGAGGTTTATCAGAGGTGGAAAATTTGACAATTGTTTTTATCTGAAAAGAAAACGATTATGTAAATAAAAGGGGGCTCTAATTCTAAGGGATCGTTTTTTGCAAATGATTCAAAAGCGCAATTGTCAAAAAAGAAAAGATTGTAGAAAGTGGGAAAAGTACCCCCCCCCCCCCACACACACACACACAGCACATTATTTTAAATAATCGTTAAAAAATAGAGGGTTTTTTTTAATTCTGAGCAAAAAATACCATATATGTATAAAATAAAAACATCGGTATATTCAGATGACAATATCTTTAGCATTTTAAATGTTTATAAATGTTATTAATAATTGAATAAACACAAACATTTTAATTGAAAAGTGGGGGTATGCTCATACTGATCATCCCCCCTTTGCGAAAAAGTGGTAGGACCTAGATATTCCCCCAATCCACCTCCTCCCAATTTACGACAGTGTTCGAGCAGTTGAGACTGCTTGTCTCTGTCTGCCAGCATAATAATTCACTCCAAAACCAAAGTTTTGAATAAGTATATTTAAAAAGTCGGAGGAGCTACACACTTTCAAAATGATTAACTATAACTGTACTATCATGCAGTGGAGACTACCTTTAAAACTAGGCCATACGCAGGAATTTTCCGGGGCCGAAACGTTTAAATTATTGAGGGAAAGTGCAAGTGAGGGAGCGAAGCGACCGAGCGGGAGCTTTGGGGTTTTTTAGAATTAAAATTGAACGATTTTAAGCATATTAAAGGCATTTCAGGAAAAATTCTCACTTTTGCAATTTTATCAATGATTAACTTATTTTTTCTTGAAAAGTGGGGGGGGGGAATGATTGTACAGGCCATCCCCCCCTCCTCGAAAAGTGGGGGGGGGGGATATAACCCACGCATCCCCCGCGGGATTTACGCCAGTGAAGCTAACATTGTGGAACTTAAATTTGAAAATTGTCAAACTTTGATATGTGAGTTACATTATAGTTGTGCTTAAATAGACAAATAAGCATCCTAGAAGCACTTAAGGATCACTTTGAAGTACAATTTTTTCAGGACTATTTTTAGACCTTATCAAAGAGTAGACACTTAGAGCACACGGAGGATTATGTAGCTCTCTTACAAAAAAACAACTGTGGTCATTGTTAATTTGTATCTTTATGTATTAACACACTGAGTGTTTCAGTGTTAAATTTAACACTGCAGTTTTTGCAGTATAGTCTTTACAGGGAGTTGAATCCATGCCTTTAATTCAGACATGGATTCAAACGCAGCACACACACACGCACAGCGCACAACCACACATGGCACACACAACATCAACACACACAGAGATACAAACAAGAGGCACACACACAAAACAATGAACAGTCGCTCAACGTCGGTTTCGCATTAGTAAATTCCCCATGTCACAATGACATAAATGGTAGGAATCGATCAGATGTATACGTTGGAACTGATGTGTTCGGTGTGTAGTGGCCCACTTTTAGTTTTAATTTTGTTGTGGTGCTAAACTAAATCTTGGGGGCGTCTGTTTAATCATCATGATATCACCTCCGTGTGTATGGCAAAAAAAACATTGTTTTTTTAATTCATTTCTCATATATGTAAACTTCCCTTTTTGTAATTAAACTGTTAACGTTATCATTTTGTTATTATTCCGTTAGTATTGTGTTACCACTGGCGTAAATCCGGGGGGGGGAATTGGGGGGTTATCCCCACCCCACTTTTCGAAGGAGGGGGGGGAAATGCGGGTTATCCCCCCCCCCCCCACTTTTCGAGGAGGGGGGATGGCCTGTACAATCATCCCCCCCCCCCACTTTCAAGAAAAAATATAAGTAATCATGATAAAATTCAAGAAGTGAGATTTTCTCTGAAGCTTTAATATGCTTTAAAACGGTTCAATTTTAATTCTAAAAAACCCTAAAGCTCCCGCTCGGTCGCTTCGCCGCTCCTCACTTGCACGTTTCCCCGTCAATAAATTAAACGTTTCGCCCCGGAAAATTCCTGCGTATGGCCTGTTTAAAGGTGTCTCCACGCATGATATTACAGTTATATTAAATCATTTTGAAAGTTGTAGCTCCTCACTTTTTATAATAACTTATTCAAAACTTTGGTTTTGAAGTGAATTATTATGCTGGCAGACATGAGACAAGCAGTCTCAACTGCATCGAACACTGTCCCGTAAATGCGGAGAAGTGGATTGGGGGATATCTAGGTCCTACCACTTTTTCGCAAAGGGGGATGATCAGTATGAGACAATACCCCCACTTTCAATTAAAATGTTTGATTGTTATTCCAATTATAAACATTTATAAACATTTAAAATGCTAAAGTATATTGTCAATCTGAATATACCGATGTTTTTTATTTATACATATATGGTATTTTTTGCCTCAGAATTAAAAAAACCCTCTATTTTTTAACCGATTATTAAAATAAGTGCTGTGTGTGTGATTGTGGGGTGGGGGGGGTACTTTTCCCCCTTTCTACAATCTTTTCTTTTTTGACAATTGCGCTTTTTGAATCATTTGCAAACAACGATCCCTTAGATAATTAGAGCCCCCTTTTATTTCATAATCGTTTCTTTCGATATAAACAATTGTCAAATTTCCACCTCTGATAAAACCTCGCCTTCGCGTTGCTCGCATATTGATAATAGCCGATGAAAACCCAACTGCAAATTTAAGTTTTTTATCACAGCAAAAGGTAGAGACACATTACGTGACAAGGTCTAGTGTAATCACAATAAAAGCTATATATGTGCAATGTTTAGAAGTACACTTTGCAGTATTCGGTTCCTCCCACTTTTTCTGCTTTTCAAGAAATAGCCCTTGATTTGGGATTGTCCCAAAAATTTGGAAATTTCATCGATCATCCCGCCCCCCCCACTCCTTCTGGACCCGGATTTACGCCCATGTATTTACCTATGTCTATTAACTCTGATGTGTCTAGTTTATTTGTAGATAGCTGCCTGCTAAATATTTTTATAATGCTATTAGGCCTGTAATTGGACGACAGCTCTGTTTCGTGCTGTACAATCATATCTCCTTTTCCATTCATTTTTGGAATAAGTCATTGTATAATATGCAACGCTTTCACAAATCATAATTTAATTATCAGTCTCATAACATACGTTCAAGACGGTGTTGCATTTTCCCCAATTTTTTTGATATTTTTTTTATATTTTTATTATTTATTTTTATTTTAGGAAGACGCTTGCCAAAAATGTGCTTATCAGAATTAATTATTTCTTAGGTCTACTATTAGATACTTTTTAATAGCTTAACAAAATTTACTATTGTATTCTTTCAAATAAAAAAATTACACATTGGGCAAAATCTGACATTCCACTGTCCAACAACACTTCTATTGTACGCTAACACGGATATTTACCATACCGGAAAGGTTGTTCCTTGAAGTCGAAGGAAAGGTTTATGGAGGGTGTGTAAGATACAGCAATGTCATCGGAGGGACAAATCGGAGCTTGAGGGAAAGCGAGATGGCATGTTGAGAAGACATTGAGATCACGTTTGGAGAATCGGTGCACGCAGCTACATCATACACTGCGAAACATGTGGGTTAAAATTACACCTGTGTGTGTTCGTGAGAACGCGTACAAAGCTTTTACACCAGCGTTTAAATTGTTAAATCAAATCGGTTAGTTTTACACACCATTCGGTAATATTATAAGCACACCCTGTTTGTTGACAGGAAACAATATTTGGTGTATACTCAAACTTAACAACTGAGGGTGGAGTCCTTCACAGCTGGTGTTGCTGTGGACATCGCAGTTTTTAACAGTTATAGGCAAATGGAAATGAGCTGGTATGGCACTGTATGAGAGAGATGATGATCAGAATTATTCTGAGAAAAAAAAGTGTGTATAGTTCAGAGTAAAATACGACAAGGAGAGCATATGGTAAGAGAGGGACCCAAAGAGTGTGTTTTTGAGGAGGATGCCCTAAATATAAGCGAGAGAGATGGTGCATGAGAGTGATTTGCTGCAAAAGATCACACTAGGTACGGATGGGGGCTATAAGACGGGGTGAAATAAAAAATTTTATGTAATATGATTACTCCACTTCAGGGATGTTGTGATTGGGTTATTTGAAAGATATTTTGTATAAGGAAGTTTGTAATGTAGCTCGCTAAAAAAAACCGCACCCGGCCACAAAAAAACTAAAATTGCATGAGAGTACATGTACCATGTACAGTGCATATACAAAATTGACTGTGCTACAACCAAGGAGGTAACTCCTCTGGCTAGTAACAAATTGTATTACAATGTTGTATAATATTAATTACTCCATAATAGACTTAAGTCCCCCCTTAAATATTTCACACTCCCCACCAAAAACTGCCACAGTGCAAGTGTAATTGGCACTGGATACTGGTGGGGACCCGGGGGGGGGGGGAGGGGTGGCACCATTCCCCAAATAATTTTACACATTGGCTTGTTTTCAATTCAGATACAAGTCAACAGTGCGTAAATGAGCCAAAATATTTGGGCGCAATCTTTGCGAGAAAAACGTAACGACCCGAGCGGGAGATGCGTGTGAGGTTGTCCCCTTCCATGCCGAGTAGGGAGCTTTTCATTTTTCGAACTGAAAATGTTGCATCTAGGACATACCTGAAAAGTAAATTTCGACTTGATTACCTACATACATGTTTTTTTTACTTATGGGATAATCATGTGTCAGCAATAGACCGATACAGTACACTTTATATGATAATATAAAACATAAACGAGGTACTCAGACGTAGGGGGAGAGGTGCGGAGAAGAATACTCCCCTCCACGTCAACTTTTTGAAAATGCGTATAGAAAAGACCTGCATTCTAGGCCATGATAATGCATATTTTAAAGGCATAATTTATGAAACTATTAGGATTTGTGAGTCAGGTTTTCATAAGAGATGTACAGGAATTAGGCCTATGATGAAAATTGTAGTCATACTTTCGAAGGGGAGCTAAGGCGACACAAGCAGGAGGGTGTGGGAGGGATACCCCACGGTAGACTTTTTGAAAATACGCATAGAAAGACAAGGTTTAGGTAGTCGATCCTGAGGTGGCAAGGGGCAGTCGCCCCCAATGAAATTATTGGTGGGGTGTCAATAATATCGATTTGCACCTTCCCCCAATGATTTGACAATTGAAAAATTCATAATAAGTAATTGCAAAGGATATGTGTTAAAAGCATTCAACAGCAATACAAAACCTTAAACTTAGATAAATACTTATCAAACATACACAATTTTGAATTTTTCGGCGCGTTTGGCGCGCGCAAATCGTCTATATTGCAATTTGGAGCAGAGAGCGCCGCCAGAATAATATTTTTGACATTGTCCTCACCAATCGAAAAAGTGGATCGAGCAACCTATCATAAAAACAGCGACTCCACGTAAATACATCATTTCACGTTCAATTAATCATTAATAACATCACCTGCAATGAATTAAAATAATCCATGAATAAAATTTATTGGGGAGGACTGTTGCCCTCCAAGCCCCCCCCCCACTACATAACGCCAGTGCGTAATCATGATCAATTTCAATGAATGACCTGGATTTCTCACTTTCTTCTGCACAGTATACATTCCCAGTTTCCAAATAGCGAGGCAGCGAACATGCTTGTTTGTAGTCACTAGTAATGGGACTTACGGGGACTTTAAATTGCTCAAGTCAAGCCCCCCCCCCCCCAAAAAAAAAAAAAAAAAAAAAAAAAAAAAATCAATAAATAAAAAATTAAAATAAGAAAAAAAATTAAATAAATAAATGAAAATGTAAAAAATAAAATAAAATAAATAAATAGATAAAATTAAAAAATCGGACAAAAATATTTTAACAATGAAATCTATTTTAAACAAATATAACTACAGCATCTTAAATATTGATATGAAGGAAATACGAAATAACCATGCCGAGAAAAATATCGATTCTTAACTGCGCTATTCAAAAATCCTAAGTGGAGGGGCGGGAATCTCCCCTCCCACCCCCCCCTCATTCGTTTCACTCAAGTATGACAACCCAAGTAAGTTTTTGACAACTATTCTGTACATCCTGATATCCTCACTGCAATCCTATTCCGGTGTGACCGTTCTTCTCTCGTTACACTTTGACCAAATCTTCATTTAGATAATGTC
>JZLH01S0144713.1:2046-12326 GCA_001188425.1 Eucidaris tribuloides | reverse complement strand
CGCCTGTATGTTAGTGTGTGTAAGTGTTGACGGGTGTTTATTATGCATGTGTGCGTGTGTGTGTTCTACATAGCCGAATCTGTGGGGTACTAGAAGATATACAGTTCATCTCTTTGGCTTATTCAGTGACATGGGTACAGTGAACAAAGATGGGGTACACGAACAGGAAAGAACAAAAGTATAGCCCACAGAACGTGTATGTTTGTGTGATATGTGCATTTTCCTGATGTAAAAACTATTTTAAATTATTTTAAAACTTACTATCATAACATGATTTCTAATGGAGTTTTATGAGTAATTGACTCTAATTGAAAAGTGCCTGTTTACATGCATGTGTTGCACTGCAATTGTATATAATTGTTATCATGCATCCGTTGACTTGCCATTGTACTGTTACCACGCTTTCGGTGCATTGCCAATGTCATATTTTCATGCAAATCTGCATATCCATTGTACAAACTCCAAATAAACCTGGCACAGGGTTAACTAGGAGCTGGCACAATGACACTGTGGCCTCTGGATAGAGGCACTTTAAGGGTTGAACTAAAACAGGAACATACTTTGATTATTATGACACTTATCAAGTTTTAAGGTATTCAGTGAAAATAAAAGACAAAATACACTTTCTGTAGAGCGAATGATTACTTTATTTGGTAGAAAATCTCTACCAATAGTGTGTAATCAACATGATTATGACATTTGATACCGTCTTCTGAAGTTGTACAATAGGTGATTTCAGAAGTGGTGTTGGTGGTGTAAAATTAACAATAACACCAATTCTGAAATCACCTAATATGTACCATACTGGATAAACAATATCAATGTAAAATCATTAAAACAAACTGTACATGTCTCATTAAAAAAAATATAACTTTTTGTGCAGAATATTTACAATACACCTACAATCTGGGGCGGCAAAAGGGGTGGGGGTGGGGGTCAGGGGCGGCCACTCTCACATGGTTTTGAAAATTAAGAAATTTGTTGGTATGTGTGTGTGTTTTGGACAATTTGCCATCCCCTCCCCCCCCCAATTTTCCGGATTGCTTTGTGCATGATAATGTTCTTTCAGACAAAATGGCCTTGGGTTTTTTTTGGTCTCATCAATTTGTATCATTGATCAGTGTCTTTCCAGATCTGATCACTCTTTTTTCTTTGGGTTTTTTTTTTTTTTTTCTTGTCGAAAAATCCTGGGTACACCATAAGTTTTGCCCCCTCCCCCCCCCCCCCAACGATTTTACCCTGGTGCCGCCCCTGTCAACAATCCAACCACATTGAGAATAAAACTATCTAGATATGTAATTTGGCCAGCTTTTAAATTTATGCTCAATCACAATAGTTCTATGCAGTTGATGAGAAGAATGTATGTGATAATGCATTTTCCTATAATTGCTTCAAATCGGTCCTGGTTGTTTTCACAAGGCAATTTATTGAACCATATTTTTCAGTCATTCAATTTTGGACCTCATTGCTTTGTTTACTGCTCTGCATCATCATCAAATGTTTAATTAATTCCATAAGATTCTGAAGATCCAAGTACTCCCACAATAGCTTCAATAATAACTATATCTCGGAAACAGTTGAGACTAGATGGGCTCCTAAATTCCATCATTAATTTTCATGAGATTTAACCATGAAGATGATGGCCAATATACATAAGGTATGTACAGACGTCACAAACAGATGATCGTTGCCTGCTTACAAGTACGTACACCACCACAATAAAAATGAACTAGAGCAGTTTGACTGCGTGCATTTGATGGGTATGCCTCTGCAGTCAGCACTACCACCCAATTGGATTGAAAAGCCTTATGCATGCATGTACCCCATTTGATCAGAAATTTATAAGTTACCTTGTTAATGAGACCAAATGAGGTTTGTAATTTGTATAAGCCCTTGTGACCTTCGACCTATGACTTTTTAACTCCACGTCTATGCACGGAAGCACAGACACACGGACAGACAACCCGAAAACCTGATGCCTCCGGCAACTTCGTTGCGGAGGCAAATAAAATTATAGTCGCCCTCACCGAATCTCCGCTATCTCAGTGATCAGAGTCCTAAACTGCCAAAATCCCAAAATCCCTGGTTCAATATTTGTTAAATTTATTAGATATGGGATGAGATTTATTTTGTCAGTTGAAACTTCAGACAATCAAGATGCCTCCAAGGAAAAAAAAAATGTTTTGAATCACTTCCAGTACCTCCCGTCATGGTTGAAGTTCATGAACATTAACCCTTAGTATGCTAAAGAGTCTCCTGTGCACATTCGTACAATTGGATTAAACAATTGTAATAATCATGTTTTTTTTTCTTCACTTTTGCACAGGAGACACTAAAGAAAATAGACAGTTTGCTTAATTGTAAAATAACTTTTTTCATTACAACAAAAAGGAAAGCGAAATTCAAAGAAACTGTGAACAGAACAATTGTCATATATCCCCTCAAATAAATTCAGCGTGTAAAGAGTTAATGATAGAATCAAGGAGCCCATATAGTCTCAACCCTGTGGGTCAGAAATTGGAGGTAGATAAATAAAAGCCAATGATGCATTTTTCTTTTTTTTTCTTTTTTTAAAATCTAGAATTAATGTAAAATGCGAACAGACCTTATTGGTTCACCACAACATTGATGAGATTGTATGTCTATTCTGTACACTTAAAATGTCTAAAATTCAAAGATTTATTTCTCCTTTTGACACGTTCAGCTCGATTATGATATTTCTATACACATGTACAGTGCACTCCAGTCACAACGAACACGGTTATAACGAAATTCCTGTTACAATAAAGTAGAAATTCAGGACCCAAAATTATTATCTTTATATCTTAATATACTTTAACTGTTTGGTTATAACAAAATTTTGATACAACAAAAGAAAACTGCCGGGAGTCGCCTGTACTATCAAATACTACATCGAATATCCAGTTCATTTCATAACCAACTGCATTTCTACAGATTTCTGCAACTTTGATAATGAAATGGTATGCAACTACATTAAACAGTCCTTGCAATATTTCAATTCTTTGAAACTCCATTCAGACTACACTTAAAGCTGAGAGGACTTTCAACTATTTTAAAGGGAATGCCAGCATTGGCTAACATCCACAACGCCTGGAGGAGGAGACAAGAGTAAACATATGCAGTCAACTTTGCTTAAGTTGAATCTCTGGGGACCCCACAAATCACGACGTCAACTTAGACAGAATTTGAGTTACAGTTTTATACACAATTTATGACAGAGGTGAAGATGTAGGGAAACAGAGACTGAAATTATCATGATTATTATGTAAGGGGAAAATGAGAGAGGCAATGGGAAATTTCTGACATCTTTACCATCATGCTGACAAGCAGAGATCAAACGGTCAATCCATTACGACCATCAAGAATTACAGTTGTGGCCGCCACTTGGACCTAGGCAAATGATTTAACATATGTTTGGTACATTTAGGACTTGAAAACATGTTCGAAATAGGCGAAATGTGAGTAAAAAATCAACTCATAAGAAAAACTTCCTATTGACAAAACATAGAGCAAATTGGGACTGTCAAAAATATTCGACATAGGCAATAATTCGACTTGTGCGATGTTGAGTGATATGAAGTCATTGGAATACCAATCTTTACATTAACTGAAGTATATATTTTGGGTGGAATTGTTTTGAATTTGTGTATATTCAAGAACAAAAGAGCACACATGTACAAGCATAAGTATGAGATGATAAAGAATAAAATCCATATAATGCTACACAATGAATTCAGCTCGCCACAGACATTTCTGATAGTACCTGTGTATTTTGGACAATACTATTTGACACTGAAACTTTTGATGGGAAAATCTTGCACAGTGACTTGATTCTTGAATCATTTCAATCAAATAGATAACAGCATCTTCCTCAAAATATATTTCCATAACAGATTATGTTCACTTTTCTAAATAGCTCACTGCACAATATGTACACGAATACTTCAATATTTTCCTACATTGAAATCACCCTAATAATGATTTTATACTTTGGCAATAGAGGGTCCAATATTATGAATTACTACTTTACAGTAAAGTTTATTATGAAACATTTATAAAGTCTAAGACATGAACAATTTGGAAAACATTTTAAAAAATAATTTCAGTGGGAAATGGAAAGCAGAATTTCACAGAAAACAAGCTTGTACTTCTATAAAAACTGAAATACAGTGGAATCCTATTATAAAGAAGTCAGATATACCATGTAACAAAACCCTCTTATAACAAGGTGATTTTGCTGGTCCCAACTTTTGTTTCTTTGTTTTAGTACCCTCATGTAATGGGAAATCTGATATAACAAAGTACCATCCCTACTCAAAAGTATTGCAACATACACTATAACGCATGCATTTTAAGTTGAAGGGGTCTTTCTATAATGATGTCCTAAGAAAGTTTATAATTGGAAAATAACAAATTCTTTGAAAAGAAATCAATGAACAATTGTTTTTCTTTCCTTCTCCATAGCAGAGAGATTATCAAATGCAGGCGCACCCATGGAAGAGGGGCTGGAATATAAAATTTGACATTTTTTCCCCTTCCTATAGGGGTGGGGTGTTAATTCACACTAGCATCGTAATTCGGTTTCATATTTCCCGTGAAATGGTTTGTATGCTTTGAAAAGACTTTCAACAAACAAAAATGCCAATGTGTTCCTCTGACACGGTCTCAGAAAGAAGACACCACGCCCCAAAGACGAAAGTGCCTCCTATCTTCATAAGATAGTGATAAGATTATGTCCCATATTTCAGCAAAAGACCTCCTCAATTGTAATTTCTTATTCTTTCTCAATTCTAAAGGTGGTTTATTATTGCAAACATCCTAAAATTTGCTGTAATGCGCCTTTTTAGTACATTTGATATAAAGATGTGGAGAGAAGGTCATCATCTTTATATTAGTAGCCTCATCCTCCTTTTCATTTTATGTTCCAGCCCCTCTGCCATGGGTGCACCTGCATTTGATAATCTCTCTGCTATGGAGAAGGAAAGTAAAACAATTGTTCATTGATTTCTTTTCACAGAATTTGTTATTTTCCAATTATAAACTTTCTTAGGACATCATTATAGAAAGACCCCTTCAACTTAAAATGCATGCGTTATAGTGTATGTTGCAATACTTATGAGTAGGGAGGGTACAGTGCACTCTCGTTATAAAGAAGTCCTTGGGATCCATGAAATTGTTTCTTTATAATGAAATTTCTTTTTATCAGGGTTGCAAAAACAATAGAATACAAAGGAAATCCATGATATAGGACAAGAGATTTTACTTCTTTATAATGAAATTTTGTTATATCAGTGTTCTTTTATACGAGAAGCATCTGCCCTCAGCTAACTAATGACCTGGTTTTTTAGGTCCTCATTATAATGAGGTTCCCCTATATATGCAAAATAAAAAAAAATAGAAGGAAACCTCCATAATTGTGTGTTAATACCATAAACATGCTTAAAATTGATTAAAAAATATATATCTAAACATTTATAAAGGTGAATGTACTAAACATCATTCATTAACAATTTTGCAGGGCAATTACAGAAGCCTTTAATACAATACTTGAAGATCCATAATCTACTGGCTATTTTTGTGATAAATACAGCACCATACTACATATAGTTCATAAACTATAAAAATACATTATAAAATTTGGTACAAATAAATATTGCATACATTATTGACAAGGCTAATTCAAATGCTCCCAAATAATGACAGAGAGTATACATATAAATATAAGCCCAAAGCATGGTCCAATATATGACATTATCATAAATAATTGTTTCAACTATGTTTTCTTTCTATACAACATAAACTTTTCAATACTTCAAGCAATGAAATATAAATACTGTAAGGTAATATGATTCATGTAAAATATGAAATTGAACACTGAATGAATAATTCCATTCTTTTAATAAGTTAAAAAGCAAAATGTCCCCCACATTTGATGCTTCTTTTGTCTAATTTATTCGGCACAAAATATACAAAAATGATGGTATGTAACAATATCAGCACCTATACAGCATTTAAAAGAACAATTAGTAGCAAATTCATAAGTGGTGCAAACATTATCATCCCAAATTGTCCAAACTGTGAGCCTGGCATAAAGCCTGGGCATAAAGTCAGTCTTCATTACTGTAAACTTGGAATATTTCACGATGTGGAAATGTTTGCGCAAGCTGATGATAGCACGAAAATAAAACATGCGAACATTTTCTTTTTGCAAAAAGCTAATCATTTTATTTTTGCACTTCTAACTTTTCTCTTTTGTATTTGTACAGTGTGTACTGTACATGCATGGCTGGCTGCAGAGGCAGTGTTGTGCTGCTTGCTTGCTATGTAATTTAACCATCCATGAAAATAAAAACGTTAAATCTCACCAAATTCTCTGAGCGTGAAAAATTAATTGCGTGAAAATTTCCACTTTTACAGTATATCAGACCCTTTACTGTAGTATTTGGGAACAAAATGGAGAAGAGTAACTGTGATATATTCATATAATACGGTGGACCCAGAAAAAAAAAACATGAAACACCAATTTGGAGATTTTTTTTGCCTTTCATTATTGTTTTCCTTTATTAAGGAAATTGCTAGTTTTGCCATTTATCCCATAGTGTGTTTTTATGAGAATTATAACACTCAGACTGTCAATATTTGTTCGGTAGTTTTCATTTTAGAGCCAATTCTGCAAAGCAGTGCATTTCAGCTTTTCTAGCAGTAAAGTGGTAACAATGCATCCTTTTGATAGCGTCCCATAGAAATTACACTTAAAGCCCAAGTTTAGTTTGGGGAATCTTTTTTTTATTTGAAAGCTTTATGCCCAAAGGTCATATCACACCAATAACAGATACTGAATGTCTTTCATTTTTTTTAAATGAAAAATCTTGGGGGTACCCCCAAGATTTTTCGGGGTACCCTCAAGATTTTCGACTATATTTTACATTATAGCATGCAACGGGTTAATAAGGTGTTAAGGTTATCCGAGTTATACCTCATCAGAAAGAGCAGAGTCCACTCTTTCTGAAAAAAAGACACTCAGAATCTGTTATTGGTGTGATATGGCCTTTGGGCATAAAGCTTTCAAATAAAAAAAAACAACCCAAAACTAAACTTGGGCTTTTAACTGGTGTGCATACCAAATATAAATTGGTTCACAAAACGGCCGCAAAATGAAAAATACCTACACAACCAAAATACATCATCTCAATGTTATTCTACTTGGAAAAGAATAGTCTGTCAGATGAACTATATAAAGATGAGCCATTAGGAAATAACCACTGAATGTACCACTCCATCTCTTCTGGGCCACCCAGTATACTATAAAGTGGTATCACAATTAACATGTACATGTATATCCCTTCAAAGCAAAGTATTCACCTTAGCAGAATACATACTATTACACATTTTTCAAGCCTCAACTTGTCATTGGCACATTAAGAAAATAAATCAAATTAATTGATTTAATTCAATTACTTCAGAGTTTTGTTCAGCAGTTACAAAAACAGCTAATAACAAGCATAGTGTGACTACAAAAATTGAAATGATTTATCTATATACATATAAATATCATAAAAAGTTTTTTTTTTAAATGTAGCTACAATTTGTAAAACACAGGGTAGTGAACTAGGAACAAATGCAAATGCATTCTCTTACTACTATGAGGCCAATGTCACCAGTATTATTAATCTTATCTGATAAGATGAAAACTGATACCAATCTTGTTTGCTTTGGTTGCTTGAGTAGGAGTTTGTTTTAGAGACAATTTTGGTGAAATAACATACCATGTCACTCTGACATATACCAAACAGAAAACGACAACAGAAAGTAATTATCACAGAAAAATAGGGAAAGACTATATCCACAGGTGTCATGTACAGTGTTATTATATGACTGTTAGTTGGTAATAGAAAAAAACATTTACACACACAAGTTTCAAGTACTGTGGTGGAATTATTGCTTGCCATTACAAAATACATGTATATACCAGTTTCAGTGGGGATCAAACCTTTGACCCACAACCAAAGTTACCATCAAATTGTCCGAGTCTCTCCCATAACTGGGTAACAAAAATGATAAATACACGGACATCTAAGACTGTCATAATATATTAGAGTTGGTGAAAATGGCATAGTCCAAGCACACTGATAGATGCACGAAGTGGTTGAGTTATTTCTTCTTACAGGCTGAAGATTATTAATCATGAGATGTTTGCATAATTTCCCCCATTTTTCCTGAGAGATTACAGTTTATTGATAATGCTATTTTTACATGATTTCCCTTCTTCTCTGGTGAAAACTGATTGTCTATTTTAGCAAGATTACATCCAGTTTTTCCTGTGCTATGATTGGTCGTTAGCTGAGAATCATTCCAACGGACTGAGTTGCTGATTGGATGGTACACTGGAGGGTGGAGACCGTTTGTTGTAGCGTATCCATGGAAACGTTACCGGTGTCGTTGCTCATCATTCCTGATACTGTGGAGAATGTGTTGGTGGACTGCATCCCATAAAGCACACTCCTGTTTGTAATGGGCAAGGAAGTGAAATATAATAATCAAACATGCAAAATCATCTGTCTAAACAATGGTATATTACACAACCCCAATTTTTTAAGACAATGGACAATGTTAGTAATGTATTAAAGCCCAAGTTTAGTTTTGGGGATTTTTTTTATTTGAAAGCTTTATGCCCAAAGGTCATATCACACCAACAACTGATCCTGAATGTCTTTTGTTTTTATTTTTTATTAATTAATTACAAATCTTGGGGTGAGGACCCCCCCAGATTTTCAATTATATTTCAAATTATAGCATCCAAAGGGTTAATAAGGTGTTAAGGTTATCTGAGTTATACGTCATCAGAAAGAGCAGAGTCTGTTCTTTCTGATGAGAATCTGTTATTGGTGTGATATGACCTTTGGGCATAAAGCGATCAAATAAAAAAAAAATCCCTGAAACAAAACTTGGGCTTTAACATAATTGTTTGTCTCTTCCAGAAAAGGAAATTAATAACAGTCATTAAAAATATACAACTTAGTAAGGAGTAAAACATTCAATCAGGTCTGTACATCAAATTTCAGTCTACCTTTGAAATGCTCAGGTGTTTATCAACACATATGTCTTTAAATTAGAAAGTGTATTATTATTTTTGTTTCTTTTTTTTTATAAACAAACGGATAACCTCATTTGTTGCAATATTTGTTTCCCAGCTGATTTTTTTCTCCCTATTGTGTCAACAAGCAAAGTCTTGGATTGTACAATTAAGTGGTCCATCCTGAACATTTCAAGTTTAATCTCTATCTAAACACAATCACCAGACGTACAGTATTCCAAAATTTATTGTTACATTCTTTATATTTTGATCAAATTTTCAAAAGTTGAAAATGACGTTCATATTTTACCCCATCATGCCAGTTGATCCTGAATCGATGAAAGAGCGCTCCATGTACATAAGACGACTATTGACCATCGCCATGGTAACGGATGACTGCATGGATGCATCTGATTGGATGATATCTTCAAGACCCTGGACTGCTGTTGCGAAATCCGACGCCGCTGATCTCAGCCTGTCTGTTGTGGGGAAGGGTGAAATGTGAGGATTAGGGATAGAGTTTAAAACAAATGACCATCTCTTAAATACCACTACTAACATTCATTTACAAGTTCAAAATTTATTTTGATACCGACAAATATACAACGAGTTATCATGCAAATTTTGGAACAAAACCGAAGACACATGTGAATGCCAGGTACTAAAACTGCCCTTTAATTATCCAGCAAAAAACACAACATATTATTATGAAAAGTTTATTAATAGCCATAAAGAAATTCACAATATTTCAAAAGTAATTCAGGCAATATAACAAAATTGGTTAAATATCTCTGTAATTTGCATGTTTTTTTAAGTAATGATTAAAAATACTTAAATGTACCTATACTTTTTCTCATTTTTCTATGAACAACGTTCAACCTATACACTTTTGCAGCTTAGTGAAACACATATTTGCATTCCTGGCAAAACTATTGACTTCTATTAACAAGAAATTCCTATCTACATTATGCAATACTTATCACACTTTGCACAATCAGCTTCCAGTATTATCACAAATACATTATATTTTAAGGGATGGTGGTACAAAAGAGAGGAGTTTTATTCTCCTCCTTTCTCTTTTGGTTCTTGCTTTTTTCTTTAGGGGATGCCACAGCACATTACGGTCTCTTCACCGTGATCTATTTTGTGATATGTAGTCTGTCACACCAATCATCCTTATATGATG
>JZLH01S0144669.1:25036-40253 GCA_001188425.1 Eucidaris tribuloides | reverse complement strand
TCAAATTGTATTGTTTGTACAAAAATGGTGAAAGTCAAACAACAAAACAGTATATATAGTTGTGATATATGCATGCTTTTGGTATATAACTTGTGTGGTAATTATGTTAAATATCGTACTAAAACACAACTAAATATGAATAGTGTGGTAGAATAGTGTAGATGTTTTGCTTTGTCAGCTTGAATGTAACTGTCACTTGTTTTTCAGTTAATGTTAGAACCTAATTTTAGCTATTTTGTAAGGATTTATGAAACTGTAATATGCCTATATTTAGTCCCTTGTTATACAAGGTTTGTGTGTGTGTGTGTGTGTGTGTGTGTGTGTGTGTGTGTGTGTGTGTGTGTGTGTGTGTGTGTGTGTGTGTGTGTGTGTGTGTGTGTGTGTGTGTGTGTGTGTGTGTGTGTGTGTCTGTTTGTGTGCACATGTATGACTACCCACCCTTGATTGTTGTGTACTAGTTATGTCCTTTTTTTAGTGTCTGTATATTCAGTGGTGTTTAATACACTAATACTGAATTAAAACAATATCAGTTCAAACTTAGCAAAGTTGCTCTTTATTATAAGTTCACTCTGCACAATATGGAATATTTTAAATGTCCATATTATTAGCTGTTTTTAATTCCTAACAATCTGGATGACAAAGGTAATAAATTCCTTGTTGCCTAGTGCTTTTCGTCCAAGTCCAGGTTTTATTTTTTTCTCTGCAAAGTAAATGTTTAATTAACAAAACAAAGGCAAATATAATAATACTGATTACAAATACAGTAATAGGATACAAACTGTAGCAGTCATGTTACTATAATTTCTTTTGGCACACATATTTATGGTGTGTCATTGCAAATTTCACGATCTCTCAACAAATATTTGCTGCACAATTCGAGCACAGAAAATAAAAACATATAGCATGTGTGTCTAAAAACTTGTTCATTTTTTATGCATGTTTTTCTATGTGTTGATTGGTTGTGATCAAGAAAAAAAATCATTTTGAAACAATTTGGGTGGCAGATAACATATCAGTAATTTTCAGATTAGGTTGAAAAGTATTGAAATACTATTTTATTCCAAAAGAAAATTCTTTGTACAATCTTGGCGATGAAGTCCATAATGGAATTTGAATGAGGATCTATTAAGGACCTCTTGTCTTTTTTCTTCAAACTATCGTCTCTTCATGGCCAGAGCTTTGTATTGTTCTGCAATTTGGAACTTAATGCTAACAATGTCACTTTTATGACGAATGACAATCACGCAGTACAGTATTTCAACGCTGAAAATCTTTGTAGTGTCTTCCTGAAAAGCTGGGGAAAATCCATTTTATGTCTTGCAAAACAGAATTCATATGCATTAATGTTATGAAATTCATACCTCTTTAAAAGCAAAACAAAATGCAAATTGTGTTATATTTTGAGTAGTAGTACTGATGTGTGGACTGGATGTGAATGCGGATGAATTTGAGATGATTGTTATTGATGTAAAGTAAGAGGAAAATTCCAATGTTCCTGGGTAGATCTACAATGATTCAAAAACCAGATTTCAGTCCAATTATAGCAGCCATTACTGGCCTATAATCACAAATGCATACAGTTTTCAGAAGAGTGTGTGTGTGTTTGTTCAGCAACATGTCAAAAACATTTAAGATTCTGCTACTGCTAGTGAGTTATGGGTGCTGAATTGGAAATTTCACCTGATTGTTGAAAGAATACATCTCTATCCCTATTTCAGAGAGATCCCAGGCCTGAAAAACGTAATTACTTGAATATATCCATATATTGAAATGTCACGAACTCCCATATGAATGAGAAGGTGGTAGCTGGCGATATAAGAACAGAATTTGAGTTATAATTAATTTGTTTTATGTCAAGAATTTGGGAGCCAAAAGTTCAAATGAGTGATATGACTCTAGCAGTTGTTGCAATTTCTTCACAGACCAGTGCTCACTGAAAGGAAATTGGATTTGCATTAATACAACAAATTTACCAACCCTATGACTGTAATAAGATTTCCTATGCATTGTGAGTGTGCCATGTTATCAATTCACATTTTTTGCAGTTGAGATGAGGATCCCTTAGTTTCAACCATATTTATTGTTCTTTGGCAAAAGGCCAGTAGCACTCTTAACCTTGTGTAGCAATAAAGCCTTTCTGGTAGAAAGGTGAACCAAGGTTAAGACCCAAACTCTTCACATTCCCCTCTTTACGTAGAAACTTGAGGATGTACGAAAAACAGAATGCCCAACAATAACTGCGTAAGCCCAGCACAACAAATTGTTTGAGATATTTCTGCTCTATTCTAATTTTGTTAACTTGAACAACGCGATATTGGCACTTTTGCATTTGCAAAGAAGGAATCACTAAATTAAATTGAATACATGTGCGTGATGGTTAAAATTGTTAATTGTTAGTTTTGATTAATTAAAGTACAATCATGGTAAATAAGTTTGTGTGATTAAAATCTGTTTCTCCAGTGTTGGAAGATGTAACATGAATACACATCTGATAATTATTGTGTTTCTTTATTTCATTATCTGTGGCTGTGATGATTTTGAGGAACAAATAATAAAATTCATCAGTAAATTTTATTAGTACAATTTAATACCAAATTGAAGTTGTATTTGGTGTGTAATCTGTTTATGAAATTCACAAATGAATATTGAATGTTTGCTAAACCAATTTGTGTGTGGAAGTAGTGTGAAGTGTGTATATGACAATACATGTAGTTCATAGGTTTTTGTTAGTATAAATTAGATTTTCAGATCAGTTCACAGTTAATATAGTCACAGCGTATGATAAAACACAAGGTTTTCATTGAAGACTGCATACAACATTCTAATATCAGTGTAATTACATAAATTAAAGTGTTCTTCTATTTTGATAATTTTCCCTTAAATGTTAGTATATTGGATTATGATATCCACAGTAGTGAAGGGGGAAAAATCGCAAAGATACACCACCACTACAGTGTGTCTCAAAAAAAATTGTGCAAGTGAAAACCGCCTTCTTTGGCAATTAGCAAATACTCTTGTGACATTATGCTTACATCAACGTTAAGAACTTAGTCTTAGCTTGCAAATAATGTTAGTTATGTTCAATTTGCTTGTTTTAATCTTGAGATATATTTATTTAAAGGGAGAAGGCACGGCCAACTACAGGCATAAGTTAAGAAATAAAGAGGCATTGAGAGTATTGTGGAAATTATGGTATATGGTGATAAAGACAGCCTAAATAAGGGCTACTGTGTGACACTCACACTCAGCAAGGCCCTATAAATTAGTTAATTTGTGTTTATTTTATGTCTTTGCAAGCCTTATCTTAAGATAAACTTGCAGAAACAGTCATAGGGAGGAGGAGCTTATCGATTCAAACAGTGCATACATTACTACGGCGTGACTAACACACGTCGGGTGGCATGCATCTGTCATGCTTGGTCGGTTTCAGCAATGTGTACGTGCGATCTGATTGGTTGGCAAGAACTCAAATGTTTTCTTAACTTATGCCTGTTAGTTGCCGGTGCCTTGTCCCTTTAAATAAGAAAGGGTGAAATTCCAATTGTGCCACTTTTACTGCAGTCCCTTGTAAAAGTAACACAATTGTGATTCCACCCTTTGTTGTTTTTAAGATATCTCGAGATTTAAACAAGCAAATTGAACATAATAAATGACATTTATAAGCTGAGACTTTCCCCTTGACGTTGATGTAAGCATCATGTCACAAGAGTATTTTCTAATTACCAAAGAGGGCGCTTTTTACTTGCACAATTTTTTGAGACATGCTGCCGCACTTCTCAAAAAATTGTACAAGTGAAAAGCGCCCTTATTTGACAGGTAGAATGTACTGCTGTGACACAAGTTTATGTCAACGTAAACGGCAAAGTTTAAGCTTTCAAATGCTGTTTGTTCTGTTCAAATTCCTTCTTTTTTTTATTTCGCGATATCTTGCAAGCAACAAAGAGGTGGAATCACAATTGTGTCACTTTTACAGGAAGAGAGTCTGATGCTATATTGACTGTAGTAAAAGTGGCACATTTGTGATTTTACCTTTTCCTTGTTAAATGAACATATCTCAGGATTAACACAAGCAAACTGAACAGAACAAACGGCATTTGAAAGCGAAGATTATGTCCTTGATGGCGATGTAAGCATCACGTCACAAAAATGTTGTTCTCATTACCAAAGAGGGCGCTTTTGACTTGCACAATTATTTTTGAGACACACTGTATAACCATCAAAAATAACAATGGTGTTTTGTGTTGATAAATTGTATGATCTCCTCTTCCGTAGAAGTGCATACAGCAATTTTAATTTCTCTTGCATGAAGTATTTTGTGTAGACAGTGCCAAAAGCAATGAGTGTTGGATGAAGGGATATAGTTCGTACATTGAGAGGAGTTTCGGGTGGAGTGATAATGAAAGTTCTAAGATGACCTAGAAACTATTCAATGTTACTTCTCTGTGCGTTTACATTATTGATCATGACATGACAACGAAATGCATAGGCCATTAAAAAAATATTCGGTTTACTGCATTCACCCCGTTCTATCTGAAATAGTTTGACCCCAGTTTACTTCGATGCTTGAATTTAAAAATTGAAATATATTTTATTCACCAGTGGGGTGGGGTATGAGTGTTTTTCCCCTTAGCTTGACAGTAGAATGAGAAGTAAGTATTCTGTTAGAGTGTAGCTCTGTCAAATTTCAGTCTAGTTTAGAGCTACAGAAACTGGATTGCAATCCCTCCAGTTTCCCTTTCGGTTTGAATACTCCTTTTTTCTGTAAAGTTGTGAAAGCTTTAAGTGTGTGGAGATTGATAATCACCTTATAGAGTGTTCATAATCATAGTTGCAAAGTCATTGCAAAATATCTCGCGAAAAGCTTGATATGTGGAACAGTTCAAATCTTATTTCATATCATAAGAGAAATAATAATACTCAACAGCCATATCGGAACAAATTATGCCATTCGTAATTTCTCAATCAATTTATGCATGTGTGAGTAATGAAATTGTATTTGATACTTTCTTGTGTGCTGATTATTTGTGATTTGAAAAAAAGTGATTGGCGTTTTTGAATGTCGGAAGAGGTACTATTGAACTAATACGTATTATCCTTACAATCAAAACTAAAACATATTGACTTATAAATGTATCATACAGTGTAGCTTAATGTTAGTTTGAGTAGAACACGACGTATCAGTAGTTGCTCGTAATTCATATTTATGTATATCAAAACATTTATCACTAATTTTGTACATACACACTTGGTGATGTTCATGTCGATATATTATCAATATCATGTCATCACATAAGTCGTGAAATTTCACGCGTGTAACTGTGTATGTATTGCGTAAACTGTCAGTTTTCAGATTGAAACTTGAAAGTAGATTTCAAATTGCAGTATTATGAAACAATGTATCCACAAGTAATGTATGTCTTGCTGTGATTAATAAGTTATTGCCCCCCTAAAGATGGGGAAAAAACTTGCATCATATTTAGCAAAAGCGACCTTTATTCTGCTCCGACAATTGACAAAATTTTAAAAAAGAATAAGCAGGAGTGGTTTTATGCGTTTATTAATGAATCGTCATTAAAAGTTGTAACGTTTGTATGATTGGATATGACTAGTAATTAGGTGAAAATAAATTTTTGGTAATAAAGGTGTGATGTTTGTGTTTTACAGTATCATGTAAACGTTTTACGCGATCGTGTAAATGGTGCGTATTATGTTAAGTAATTAAAAGTGCCGCAACAGTGAACACTATTCATGTGAATCCAGTGCATATTCGCACGAAGTATCTCTCTGTTTACATTTCACGAAATAAGTTTAGCACTCGGTGACCATTTTGTGACATCTGTGTATATTTTTTCTCAAACATATCTTTTTAAATATAGTTATTTACTTTCATGTTTGAAACCTCTCCTGATACCATTTAAGAAAGAAAGAGGGTCGACAGGGATAAAGAATTAGTAAGACAAAACGAGGCAAAAATAATTCAGAGGAAGCGTTTCTAAAAAGAATGTTCCCGCTTATAATGGCGTTGTGTAGAAAAGTAGCAGCTGATTGTGTTTCGACATGTTAACATACACAGATCAATATTCATTCGATCATAGTTATCATGCAGCTTGAGTTCTTCAGATTGGCATTGTGAGGTAAAACTTGTTCCTCGTCATTCGAAATTTGGCAATTATACTACCGTCCAAAAACTATATAGTTAATGGCGACCGATGGGTATGGCGTAATTGTATAACGAGACTGCCCAATGAAAAAATAACTATAGTTCTGATAATACCCTGTTATAAGATTAGAAGATCTAATGTAATCATATTTCAGTAAGTGGATAAGTTGGTTTAAATCATATGGGGTAAATGACGAAACTTTGTTTTAGATATAAGTCGATATCATTGATAGTCAAATTTTCACCAGTCACCATGAATTCGTCAATAAATGTGGTGAGCTTTAGTGCTGTGACAAAAAGGTGAACGATGTAGATGTATAACACATGCTAGAGATGATTGCTATAGCATTGTGGGCGGATAAGGGCTCGTTTTTGTAAAAATGTCTTGTTTTCTAAATAAGTGGTCCGGATTTATGCTTTGTACAACCACACTCCTCTAAGCGGAATATTGTTTCAGAATTGAAGACTTTTTGGAGGCGTGTGGTTGAGGATAATGATAACTGCAACTGCTCTAATGATCCTGCATCAGAGTAGCCACCCTGAAAGGCAATCTAATTGTAAACTGCAAGAATCAAAAAGAAAAAATACATTTTAGCTTATCATGTTCTCGATTTGTCAATATTTATCACGATTTGGATTAAATTAATGTGACTGTTAACGACATGTATACAATTGCGCTTTATTGCCTATTGATAAAGCTGATGACTTTTTTTTGTAATAAAATAAGGATTATATGTCCTTATGTGAATGTAATATACATGACTATGCTTTGTTTGTGTGAAATATTAATCGTTTTTTAGGGAGCAAAGGGGAGGGGGCAAATACAACTCTCCAGTTAACTTTGAATTTACCCAAATCAATATTATGGGTAAAATATTGTACACAAATGCAGTTTGAACAGCATATTAACCGATAATATTTTCTAAAAGATAGTGTCCCCATTTCTAAGCTGTAAATAACCATTACATCACTTTTGAAATTATATGACGCAAATTTGCCATACTGGAAACGTATTTTTGATTCGATGTAGACTTGTGTGTTAATCACGAAAGATTCCCATGGTATGAGTGGCACATTTACATGTTTTTCCCGGGGGGGGGGGGGGAGTGGTGTCAAGAGTCAATTTGTCGTGATATCCAGCCATAACGTGACTTTGTGAAAAATGACAAATAACGCATATGTTTTTATATAAGAATTCCTTTGTTTTCAAATATCGTATGTGCCTATTTTTTTGGACCAGAAAATGTTTTATCGCGAGAAATTTGAAGAATGATCTGAAAATGCAATCTCAATTTGTCCTTGGGGGGGGGGGGGGCCTTGCAACATGTTTCTTTAATTCAGGTACTACCGATGCAGCCCCCTTCCCCCAAGAAATGGGTAAAACGGGTGTATTCATCAGCATAATCTCATTTGAATGTTGTTTTTTTCGCCAAGAATGCAGCTATTCATTTTGGGCCGGGGAGGGGGGGGGGGTGTCTAATTGCGTGAGAAAAATTAATAACCGAAGTCATTGTAGATGTACAATAACACATATGCAGCCTGTCTTTTTAAAAAAAAAGGGCAAGCGAAAAGCGTTCACATGACAGCAACATCAAGGGCGCAGTCTTGCATGGCTTTCAAATGCCGTTAATTTTGTGTTAAAATCGCAGCTGTGACACTTTTACTAAATAGGGCTGTAGTCAAAGAGTTCCTTCGTTAAATAAAATGTATGAAAACCATTTTTGTGCCATCTTTTAGAAATTAAATATGTATCCAAGTAGGCCTATATGTACAGTACTGTTAATAAAAGAACATTTATTTGTAGGATTAGAAATGATTACTCAGTATGTAATTGTATTGATCTTGAAGATGTGATAATTTGTGATAAGCTGTCTATTCTTATAATGTATATGCATAGCCCTCTTCCTTAAAATGGGTACAATTGTGATTTTACCCTTTCGTTGTCAACTAAACATATCTCGCGATTAAAACAAGCAAATTGAACAGAACGAACTGCATTTGAAAGCTAAGACTGCCCTTGACATTGATTTAAGCATCGTGTCACAACAGTATTTTCTGATTGCCAAACATGCGTTTTTTACTTGCATTTTTTTTTAAAGTTTGAACAGGCTGGTTATCTACTAGAAATGAAAGTGTAGCGGGAGTGCAAACATGGGACGATGCGGTGGTGATGTTGATGAGATGATGATGATGATGATGATGGTGGTGATGGTGATGGTCATGGTCATGGTCATGGTCATGGTGATGGTGATGGTGATGGTGGTGGTGGTGATGGTGATGATAATGATGGTGATGAGGATGATGATGATAATGATGGTGACGAATTGATGGGGATGATAAGGAGGAGGAGGAGGAGGAGGATGCATTGATAATGCTGAGAATCTGTGGTGGCAGTGGTGGTTGTGGATCGATGATGTAAGGGAAAACTGGAAGACCGAGTAGAGGAGGGACGGAAGGGGGGGGGTAATTATCGAGAATGACTGGAAATAAGTTTATAAATTTTGTTTTCTCGATGATGATGATGATGATGACGCCAACGATGATGATTATGGTGATGACGATGATTATGATGATGACGAATTGATGATGATGACGGTGATGATTTGTTAATGATGCTGATTATCTCGTAGTGGTGGCAGTGATGGTTGTGGATCGATGATGTTTGTGGAAACAGGAAGAGCAAGAAGAGGAGGGACGATTGGGGGGGGGGGATTATCGAGAATGACTGGGAAGAAATCAATGAATTTTGTCTTCTTGTTGGGGTCTATCTTTCGGGAGAGCAATTCTGAATCTGATAGTATTTTTTCAAAGAATCGTCAGTCTTTGTTGACTAATTACTCGTTTGAAAGGTACACAAAATGGCAAATTCGGGAAGTATCCCAGTTTATATTATATAAAAGTATCAAGTTACATCACCCTCGTTCGAGCAAATCACTTTTCGTGCATTTTGCTTGGAAACTTCTATACCCCAACTCTTGTTGAAGAGAATATTTTTCACGAATTATATACGGTTTTGTTCGAATCTGTAGCTAAGATTCAGTATCAAGTTACAACGCCCTCGTTTGAGCAATAAAACCACATGAAAATCAAGAAAAAAACGTCTAATCTCAAAAAATGCGTAGAAAGTGAATAGCTAGCTATGTTGCCAAAGTACAATAATGTCCACGTAATATTTTTAAATGCAAAATCATGCAAATTAGTGTCTTCATTACACAAACATACAATTTTACACACTAGACTATAAACATCCCCAAGTTAATGAGAAAGAAAACGTATATAATAGTAGTCAAAGTTTTGCTAAGATTCAAACCACGGATCTTTGGATACTTATACAGACAAGCTTATTAGCCATTGATATATGTAGTACATAAAGTTGTGAACGTCGGTTCTCTGATTATTGATTAACTAGAAATCTACTGTAAGCTGTCAACAAGCTGGAATGCCCTTCCGGAGAGCTAGTTTTAAATTAACTCTCTGGTTTCTACACAGGTGTTAACGCCGAACAAAATTAGTGAGAAATTTACAAGTGAAAATTTTGAACACCTGAGGTCAGTTTTCAGTTTAGACTTGTGCTACACATTCTCATTAAAGCTAAGGTATCGTTTTAGTAAATGGTAAAAAATGAAATTCTTTGCAATTATGTATTTAGATACACCTATGTGATCTATCAATGCCCCTAAAATTGCTCGCTCTGAAACTCTCCTATTGTTTATAGAAATAACTAAAAATGTAAAATATCGGGGGTGGGGGGGGGGCGACATAAATTTCTCATAGGTAATTTACATACACCGCTAGATGTTCTATAACATGATAATTTGTCACTATAAACAATTTCCAGTAGGTTTGACGTTGTTTTCAGATGTCTAGGTGGCAGCAGAATACTTTGTGAAAGATTGACAAAACAATTGTCTGATCGACCAAAACTATAGGCCTACCTGCTGTGTTAAAGTACTGTTTTCATGAGGAGAATTTGAACATTTTCATGTGAGTGCAGCTGCATTTACTATGTGGTTAATCTTGACATTCAATCTTTAACGGTACAGCTAATGTCAGACAACACATGTACTATATCTCAAAGGGTAAATTTCAAATCGGAATGCAAGTCATAATTTTCTGGCATTCACAGAAGGTAGAAAAAATAAAAAGAAACTCAGAGAAAGCTGGAGCAATTTGGCCAAACTGTTCAAGAGTTGTGAATTTTCATAATTTCATTAAATGCATTAATTCATTTTCTTGTCATGCTTGTTACTCCGCCATAGTATTGTAATAACGTTAACAATGATGTATGTACTTTTAAATTAGTTAATTAATTATTATTCTTCAAACTAATTTCGATATTTCGGAGATGGGAGAAAAGCGTGCAGTTGACTTAATTTAATTCATTTAGAAAATATTGCACAATAATAGGCCTATACAAATAATGCGCAGTCCCAACTGAGTAAAATAATCATAAACCGAATCTGCACTTTTAAAATACATGTAGTTTGAACATACCATTGTTGGACAAGGTAGTATGCACATGGAAAATACACGAGATTACAACGCATGTATTTGCCTGGAAAGAAATGTGAATACTCGAAAACTTAAAACTGTTGAATATAGCTTCATACAATTCAATATCACTTGCATAGAAAAAAGAAAACATAATTTTGACATGAGTAAGAAATGTATTACCTACATTCATATCTTGTAAATGAAACTACCAACTACGAAAGTTTCATTTGTAGGTATAGGTCAAATTTCTGAATTTGAATTTGAATAGAATAGTGGTCAAAGGTTGAGAACAGGTCAGCAAATTTAATGTAATATGATCTTTAAAACATGGAAACATAAACATTTCTATGGTACGCATTCTACAGTTTTATCAATAATCTGAAAAACGTGCCCTGATCGATATACATAACTATCATCGGATCGCTGTTCTCCTGAATAATCAACACCCCCCCCCCCACACACACACACACACACATACTTCGGTTAAAAAAAACAACAACAGAAAGGCACTATTGCTATATACTTTGTACTTCAATAGCGCCCTTCTGGCTCACAGCGGCGACGTATAGAGGGCTTACTTATCCGGTTTGAATTTGTATTCACAGCAATACAAAAGCCTTGCTCTTTGTTACGACAATACGAACAGCCACACGAGATGCTATGGCACGCGCGAGTTTCCCGATATTGCATCAGCTTAATCATGACAATGAGTACGGTTGTTTTCAATATCTAAGTGTGTAAGCAGAGTGGCGCAGCGGAAGCGTGCTGGGCCCATAACCCAGAGGTCCGAGGATCGAAACCTCGCTCTGCTAAAATTTTAAGTAGTTTTTTTTTTTTTTTTTGATTCCCTTCATCTAATGAATGATCGTTTTATTGTTTGTAATCTCACATTTTAGAATGACATTGAAACAAGGGCGTAGGCTGGTTTGGGCATGGGGAGGTGCACATTTGGGGAGGTGGAATAAAGTTTTGTGCCACCTTGTTTTTTAAGCTTTTGAAAGCAGAAAAGGGGGTGCAAATTTCATTTTGCTTGCCAGGGGCAGAACTCGTCTGCCTCAGCAGTAATTCTAACCATGGTTTCAAGATTCAAGATTCCAGATCATTTATAGTCCGATTATATGAATACAGAAATTTGGCCTCCACTGGCATAAATACATAACATAGATACATAAAACACATAACATAAATACATAAAACGCATGACAATATAACAATTATACATAATGATAATTAAATACATGTATAGAATTAATGCTTATAATCAATCACAGCTAAAAAAAAAAAGAGAGGAAGAAAATAGGAGAGAGAAAGGAGGGAAGAGAAGAATCTTAAAAGACTTATCAATAATAATTTAATTTACATGTATGTATGCTGCTACCCCCTTTCCATCTGAGAAAAAAAGAGAGAGAAAGAATTAAGAGAGAACGGGGAGAGAGGGGGAAATGTATAGAAGAGAAAGAGGGCAAGAGCAAGAGACAAAACATGTAGGACGCTAATCGTGGATAGAAGAAGAAGAAGAAGAAGAAGAAGAAGAATCAACAGTATAATATTGCACACATACCTCTGACCCAAATACAGGGTAGGGGAGAGCGGGGCTAGTTGGCACAATTTTTGGGATTTTGCCTCTCAAGAGTTAAATAAATTGATTAATTAAATTATATCTATATTAGTATGAAGGGTGTTATCTGGGCTATAAATGAGGGGTACAATTTCAGTTCAAACCTTTTTAGTTTCTTATATAATTTACTATAAATGACATCATGTCAAGTGTGCCAACTAACCCCACCCCCGGGGTTAGTTGGTACATGGGGTGGGGTAAGTTGACACAATAGCTTTATGTATGGTACTGTACATGTTACCTTGCAAAGATCACATAATATTCAATCACAGTGTAACAGATGAATATCCATTAATTTATTTCTTATTCACATACTTACACACTAAACACTTACTACATAAATACAGTCACACACATACACACACACACAACACACAAACACACAACACACACACACACACACACACACACACACACACACACACACACACACACACACACACACACACACACACACACACACACACACACACACACACACACACACACACACACACACACACACATACACTGTACACACATATACAGTATACATACATGCATGTGTAGGCAAACACACATGTACATCATTCGCGCACACTGACTCACACAGATTTTTAAAAATAAAATACATAATCTTACAGTCTGATAGATTTTCACAAACATTAAGAATTGAAAGAGAATTAGCACTTTTATGTGATTTTCAAATTTGAATAAATTTGCATAGGGTCTAAGTTTGCATATAATTCTTATCTTCCCAATATGTCTGGTCTTGATTTTGTACTTGGCCCTGTCTTGTTTGGTCTGGTCTTGGTTTTGGACCCTTAAGTACATTTTCAACATCGTGTATCATTTATTTGAAAAAAAAACCCTGGAAGTAATGGCTTTGCGAATGCAATTTGTGTGAATGCACACATTATACACGTAACTTATAATTCTGTATTGGGGGTTAGTTGGCACATAACACATGATTCTGTATTGGGGGTTAGTTGGCACACCTGCCGAAATGTGTGCCAACTAACCCCCGACTCAAAGTGCCAACTACCCCCGAGGGCATTTTTGGGACTTTGAAGACCCTGTGGTCAAACTATGCAAACAAGACCAAATATGACTAACCTTATTTTATAGATAAATACAGCCTAATTATAAATAGCAATACTTGAATTCTTATCGTTAGCCATTACTAAAAATAATCAAATTTTTTCGAGAATCAGAAAAATTACTCAGAAGGCAAAAAATCAAACTTATCCATCTAGTACAAACCATATCAAATCTAATTGGCTCAAAGTTTTATGGTGGAGAGGTGTTGCCAATGCCTACCACCCGAGTGTATTATTGAACAAAATATATTTCAGCTGTAAGAGAAAATTACAATGTTCCAACATACCCCATGCGCCAACTAGCCCCGCTCTCCCCTACATAAATTAGATATTTAGTCAGTAGTCACTGCATAATAATAAATGTAATTTGAGTAACCCATGCAATGGTTTAGATTTGTAATGTCCAGTCCAGTCCAGTAGATGCAACAAACTCGAATTACATCAACACAATTCATGTAATAATGAGTATGTTTCCACTTAACAAAGCGTGCTAAGCAGAGTGGCGCAGCGGAAGCGTGCTGGGCCCATAACCCAGAGGTCCGAGGATCGAAACCTCGCTCTGCTAAATTTTACTTAGGATTTTTTTTATTTGTATTTTGATTCCCTCCATCTAATGAATGATAGTTTCAGTGTTTGTAAACTCACATTCAGTTTGACATGGGAATCAAGGGCATGGTTTGGGCATGGGGAGGTGCACATCTTGTGGAGGTTGAACTAAAGTTTTATGGCACCTTGATGTTGAAGCTGATGAAAGCAGAAAAGTTACTTAAACTCAGGGACTCCAGCATCGTCCGACGCATGAATCGGTCAGTTTCCTTCAGCTTTCTGAGATCTCTCCACTTCATGAGGTTGCCTTGGAGATTACGTTGAATGATTGCATGGAGGTTGGTGAGGGTGCACTCGGCGCATGCACCCTCCCAGTCTACACCCTTCGTAACTTTATTCCGAGTAATTCTAACTATGATTTGGGTAACCCAATGGTTTAAATTTGTAATTGCAATTATTCATAACTTTATTCCGAGTAATTCTAACTATGATTTGGGTATCCCAATGGTTTAAATTTGTAATGATGGGTTTTCAATTCGTAACTGGGTTATCGTTATGGTTATTGGGTTAGGGTATCGAGGTAGAAAGATGGGTTAGCTTAGTGTGTGAAATAGTCGTCAAAAGAAGAGGAAATTTGATCTTTGTTAAACATGAGAAAAGTGACAATATATGTACACCATAGGCGGCAATCGCCCCTCCCCGGGGGGGGGGGGGCATGCCCTCTTGATTTTTCTAAGGGGATTGTCCCTCCTCAATTTCTAAAACATTTTTCAAAACAGATTTTGTGTCTGTGAACCTGTTCAAAACTATTAAGGTAAATGTGATTGAAATGAATTAATAAACTTTGTGAATGCGGGGGAGGGGAATTTTTTTTGCTAGCATATTTTAAATAAAGGTTTTTTTTTATTTGTATTTTGATTCCCTTCATCTTATGAATGACCATTTCATTGTTTATAATCTCACATTTAAAATGACATTAGGCAAGAGTGTAGGCTGGTTTGGATGTGCATCTTGGGGAGGTGGAGCTAAAGTTTTGTGCCACCTTCTGTTTTGAGCTGTTGAAAGCAGAAAAGGGGGTGCAAATTACTTTTTTCTTTGCCAGGTGCAGAACTCTTCAGCCTCAGCAGCAATTCTAACCATGATTGGGTAACCTGCTAGTTAGAATTTGTAATGTCCAGTCCAGTCGGGTCGTCGTGAAAGGTACAAACTGTGTCTATATACCATCACTTACAACAACAATTAAATTGTGTGTGTGTGTGTGTGTGTGTGTGTGTGTGTGTGTGTGTGTGTGTGTGTGTGTGTGTGTGTGTGTGTGTCGTG
>JZLH01S0144617.1:6538-18690 GCA_001188425.1 Eucidaris tribuloides | reverse complement strand
GCGATGAGTCCTTCATTTTCAATTTATATGTTGAGGTCATTGGTAAACTGTCCATTTTGAGCAATATTTCAGTATAATTTTGTTCAGAAAGGTGAATTTCAGAGCACATTCTTGTGCCACGACTGCATGAAAACAACCACTCATTACTTTGTGCACAAAAGTATAGAGTTGTCCCCATGTGTGGGCTCTGGGCAGTTCGATCGGATGTGTATCCCATAGAAGAGTTCGAACCCTTCTACCTCCGTGGATGTATATGCACGTACTAGTGATGAATGGTATGTGGTTCAGACCAGCGAGTTTTCTGTAACATAACAACCGGTACAAGACAGATGATGGAATCTGTCTCCTTTTTATTCAGGGGCTTCTCATTTTAAACAACATTGGCGTCATCGTGCACTGGCCCCCTCATTTAATTGTCATTGATGATGTCTAGTTTTAATGTCTTAAACATTTGTTCTGTCTACCTCATACTCGTAGGGCTACGTTTAGATCTACATGTGATTCTGACACCAAAATGAATTAGCAGTTTGAAGTTGTACTCTTGAATCTTGGTTTGTGATCAGGGTTTGTGTCTACAACTTGCAGTGCAGTCTGATGTCTGCACACCTATCCACATTTTTCCCCTGGAAGTAACCAAGTACCTTTGCCCCCCCCCCCCCCAAACAATACTTTTCAAGATGCTTGTTTATATTTCAGGAATATTGTAAGATATCTTGATGAGACTAGAGAGCAACATAAATTTCATCTACAGGAAAATTTACTTTGTCAATAAAGTCTAAAGAAATCAAATGATGAAGTGATGTGGGAATATTGGTCTATGCATAATGGGGTAACATTTAATGGGGTACTCCTGTTTCAAATGGATAAAATTTAGCCAAAAAAAAAATAAAAAATTCCTTGCAAATGCCTATACCCCATTAAGTGGAGATCACTGTAATACAAATAGATTACAGGCAGTGTTGGGTAGGAATTAATTTTGTTTTTCAGGGCCGATTTTTATTAGAGCCTTGGGGCTATTTTGGAATTTTGGGGGGCTATTTTTCTACCACTGGGGCTACTTTTTTGTTGCACATCAGAATTTGAAGAATGCAATGAAAGATTGCTGATGTTTTAGCTGGTGTGTCATCCATAAAAGCAACCACTTAATTCATTTTTGTTTCCATGCCATGATAAACTAGACTTTAATTCCTCACTAAGACGAATTGGTGATCCGCGTATTCGCTGCAAACATTAGATCTAAAGAAATTGTGACAAAGAATTGTTGCTCGCTCAAAACTGCCTCTATTCAACTAAAATACTTTATCAAACATGAATCTAAAAATCGATGTGCGCGTACGCGTTCGCCGTGACGCGCACGGATACGGCTACCACCAGTGATGACCTTTAACCTGAAGTTACCTTGTACCAAGTTTGGTCACTCACCTTACTCATCTCCATTCATGAAATATGGACAAAACTTGATTTTTCTTTCAGACGTCATAGATGACATCACAACAATTTGGCATAGAAAGTGATGGCTGAAATATTATCTATGCATCATATGCTATTAGAATACGCAATAAAAAGTAGGGGTCACCGTTAATTCTAGAGAGATATGACTATGAGTCATTTAAAAATGCCCGTCATTCACTACGCGCACATGCGCGCGCATTTAGGTTTTTTTGGCGTGTAATCGATATTTTGGGTTCTGGGGAATGGGAAAGGGTTCTAAATGACGTAGAATTCAGTTAGAAATCCAAAACCATCGAAAAAACTACCCAATTCCATAGGAAAAGGGGTGCACGCAAAAAAACGTGCACGTACGCGCGCGCACCAAAATGCTCCAAATGACCTGAAACACATAGTACTGTTAACAAAAAGTCATTTGGAGCCATATAAAACTTTGACGCGTGTGCACACGCTCGTGGAGGCGCGCGCGCAGACGTGCTTAGGTCCAGTAGATGGCCCGTGACCTAAAGTTGACCTCTGCCAATTTGGGTTGTTTTATTCGGCGGAAGGCTCAAGATATTGCAAATGTAGGTTAACTCTAACTTTTTACATATGACGTCATAGATGACATCACAACAATTTGGCATAGAAAGTGATGGCTGAAATATTATCTATTCATCATATGCTATTAGAATACGCAATAAAAAGTAGGGGTCACCGTTAATTCTAGAGAGATATGAGTCATTTAAAAATGCCCGTCATTCACTACGCGCGCATGCGCGCGCATTTAGGTTTTTTTGGCGTGTAATCGATATTTTGGGTTCTGGGGAATGGGAAAGGGTTCTAAATGACGTAGAATTCAGTTAGAAATCCAAAACCATCGAAAAAACTACCCAATTCCATAGGAAAAGGGGTGCACGCAAAAAAACGTGCGCGCACCAAAATGCTCCAAATGACCTGAAACACATAGTACTGTTAACAAAAAGTCATTTGGAGCCATATAAAACTTTGACGCGCGTGCACACGCTCGTGGAGGCGCACGCGCAGACGTGCTTACATGTAGGTCCAGTAGATGGCCCATGACCTAAAGTTGACCTCTGCCAATTTGGGTTGTTTTATTCGGCGGAAGGCTCGAGATATTGCAAATGTAGGTTAACTCTAACTTTTTACATATGACCTCATAGATGACGTCACAGACAAGTGACCACACTGACAAAAATTGTGTGACGAGTTATTGACATGAGACATAGCTATGCTAAGTTACAAGATTATTGACGATGGCGTTGATGAGATATCGTGGTAACAAGAAATGACCAGAAAGAAAACGGGGAAAAAAATAAGAAAGATTTTGCCGAAAAAAATTTGAAATTTTTCACAGCAAATCTGAGGGTGATTCTGAAGGAAATGGTCGCCCCAAAGAATTGGGTTTGGGGGGTTTATGGGGGTGATTTGGGCTTTGCCCAGGGCTAAATCGCCTGTCACCCTGGGTTATTTCCTACGCTGATTGTAGGACTAGTTTCTGAGAGAGATTTGCTATAATTAATGATTTGGTTATTTCAGTTTTCATCATTATATGCATATCTGTGAATATCTGCTAACTTGGCAAAAAGTTCAAAAACCAGATTTGATGATATAAAATGCCAATACTGGTATTTTTATACGTTCATCATCATTGCCCATGTCTGTACATAATTACAAACTATTCCCCTCCTACCCAAGAAAAAATGTAATAGCTATGTATTTAAAAGTGTGACATCTTTTTTATGGTTTGTTTTTTTCGTCTAGATGGAGCAATAAAATTCCTCAAACGAATGGCAAAAGAGCTTGGGCTCCCTGTTCAATGTGTGGAGGTTTGTATTTCAGTATTCATAATTTTATCAGTCCTCAGTAGAAAGAAACATGTTTTAAGAAAAATTTTCTATTTGATTTGTAAATTGTGTATGTTAATCATCAAATATATTAAATTCTGTAGTTTTAAATTGTTATCCCCTCACCCAACGAAGTCAGGATAAAGAAACGCTGCCGCTCGTCCGTCCATCTGGTTTCCATTCGATAACTTTTGTAATGATCAACAGATTTTCATGACATATGGTATGAAGGTAGATGATATTAAAATACAGCCCAAGTTTGATTTCGGAGTATGTAGTTCAAAGGTCAAAGGTCATAGCCACAAAAGCTGGTTTCTGTTCGATAACTATAATAGTAATTTTCTACAGATTTTCATGAGCCTGATTTGGTATGAAAGTACATGATATCAAAATACAGCCCAAGTTCAATTTCAGAGTGTATAGGTCAAAGGTCATAGCCCCAAAAGGTGGCAAAAGCTATGTAACTGGTTTGCTGTACTACCCCTTACACCTGTCTGCAATATCCTCTAAAGGTAAATGACACGATTGAGGATAGTCTTCAAAACTATTCTAGAATCAAGTAAACTGTGCAAAGATTCTACTACACTGTATGAACATTTTGTAGCCAAAAGTTGATTAATTCTAAAATAACTTCCATCAGTAAACGTTGTGACAAACAAATCTATGTATAGCTTTCTATAGGATCTATTTATATCAGCCTCGAGAGACACAAAAATTACAAAATGCTAGTATGTTCATGCTTGATTTGGCTGAGGTAAACAAATTCAAGGTAAATCTATCATTGTCTTTCAGCCAGTTTCTCCCAATCTTGTCACTGTACTTTAAAGGTAAGTGACATGATTCAGAACACTTGAAAATGCTCCAAGAACCAAATGAGTTGAAATATATACCAACTATACACCAGCTGGAGAGGATCTCCCAGCTAGAAGGATTTGTTTCTAATTTGTTTACTTAAGGAGAATCAAGCATGAACATTTATTCTATTGGGGCACGATAAAAATAGGACCCATAGAGAGCCACACAGCAGGTTTGCCTGCCACGAGGGATATTGACATAGAATGAGTCAACGTTTGACTACAAGATTTTCACAGGAGAATCCTTGCATAGTTTACTTGATTCTAGAGTAGTTTCAGCCGAAGTTGAGGACTACCGGCCCCAATCATGTCATTGTGTGCTAAGGCAGCAGACAGGGTTTAAAAAAACACCTAAAACCTTGCACCTATTTTTTTTGTTGTTATTCAAGAAACAAAACTGTTTTGAACCAAACATTTATGCCTGAACTGAATAAATCATGTGGATTAATTAGTTAATGCTGAAATTATCTATTCAGAAATGCAATTTTTGGCTTTGTATAAGAATCACACATATAGAATCAAGCTACCTCTCCCATGAGTGCTACCACTCTTCTGTTTCCTGTTTTTATTTTGTATTTTTTGTTTGATATTTTGTATATTTAGGTACATCCTGGTAAGATTGTAGTCATCATCACTTGGCAAGGAACCAATCCAGCTCTGAAGAGCATCATCCTTAATTCTCATATTGATGTCGTTCCAGTGTTTCCTGTAAGTATATTTATAATGAGTCAAAGAAAGAGAATTAAGTGCAATGTAACACTTGTTTGCCAGTGGCTATAAAACAAATGAACAGTTTGATCGCAAAATTGATTAACTTCCTTTTCCACCAGAATTAAGTTATTAACATCAACACATTCACCACTTACCCACCCAGAGATAGTATGAAATTTGAAGCCAAATTTCACAAGCTATAGTGAAAAAAAAAATTGTGGGTTTTAGTTTTATTTTCCATAGTCGCGTGTACAAACTTGGGCAAAGATTTGCATTTTTAGCTCACCTGAGCCGAATATTTCGATCGCTTTTTGTCTGTTGTACAGTGTGCATCTTTCGTTGTGCATAAACTTTTACTCATTTTTATCTTCTTCTTTAAAATGCGTGATTGGATTTAGCCCCAAACATATTTCAGGAATGATTCTAAAGGGTGGGCATTCAAGGGTCCTCAAATGGTACACCTGGCCCCCCTGGGGGCCCAAGGGCAGAGCCCCAAAGGGCCAAAGGTAGGTAATTTTTTTCTTCTCTATTTTTTATGCCTATAATAATAATAATCCATATAGGTAGTATACAATTAATATTGTTTATGGTTTTATGGTTATCAGAGCTGCCAAGTCAGGTAGAAAAATACATGGGGGCTTGGGGCGATTTCGCCCCCGAAATGTGCAAAAGAGACCCTGTAAATTTCCATAGGGTTCAATACGAAAGAATATTTTGAAGGCAATGAAACAGGAAAAGTAGCCCCCGAAAAGAAATTTTTTTTTTTTCCCCTGGGTACTGATTTTCAGTATTTTGTATTGAAATGTGATGAGAATACTGAAGGGTTTATATGCAAAATTTTGAATTATGTACATTGCTATGCCTGCCAGAGATACTGATTACTTTAGCAAAATACTGATTTTCAGCCATCAAAATACTGGAATCCTCTAAAAGAAGTTGGCAGATCTGGTATATAATTTAGTAATATAAACAATTTACACATATGTAGCAATTAAGCTGTCCAGATTTACTTTTTCGATGATGATGACAGTTAATATTATATACACACTAGTTTTATCTTTTTTATTTGTTTATTTATGTTAAAGATCTTGTAGTAATGGTGATAGAGATAAAGAAATAGATGACAAAAGTACAAGAAAATGGGGATATCTCCTTGTTTTTTGTTTTCCTTTGGGGGGGGGTCACAATTTGTCTTAATTTGTAAATAATACAGATTTATTTGGTCCTTTGATGCAGGAACACTGGATCTGTGATCCTTTTGAAGCCAAGAAGACGGAGAATGGTGACATCTATGCAAGAGGAACTCAGGTGAGATCTTGGTAATTGGTTGATTTAAATAAGCAAATTTTATTTCTGGGGTTCTCACTAGTCCAGTAGTCCAGCAATGGTAATACAGTACTACATGTGTAGTATTTGTATATACTGGCTGGCTTTTTAACAATAAAAGATCAAGTGGCTTATAACAAATCAGGGTAGTCACAAATGAAGATGGGTTGTTTTACAAGAATATGTGATTTCGTATGTTCACTGAAAATAAGCAAAGTTCAAAATTCACTGAAAGCTTGCCAAATATTAGTTTTACCTGACATACCCAATGAAGTATTTATCGCATCATTATACTAGCTTGTGTGTGTGCGTTTTTCCCTAAAAGGTATGAACGTTCTGAATTCATTCCAGGAGAGAACTGAGTGATGTGGTAAAAAGAAACAAATCAAAGAATTTGGGAAGAATACAGAAAAACACAGAATTTCCCAGAAAACACAACTGAATTAATGCATCCAACAATACATAAAAAAAATGTAAAAAAAAAAAGCAAAAATCAAATAAAACAAAACTGTGCATCAGCAGAAAATCTGTTTACCTTGTTCACAAAACTCCAGCACGATATGTGTTGCAGTGCATATCAGTAAATCAGTTATGTGTTTTATTTAGGATTTTTTCTGTTTGAAGTTATACAGTTTTTAAAAGGATTTTTACTATTTACAATTACTTTGTCATATGTTTTGTACATGTCACCGAAGAACACAGAATTAAGAACACTTTACAATTTAGAAAACAGAAATCTTGGGTCTTTTTATTCCCATCTTCCCTGAGTTGGGCCTACCTCTGAAACAAGACTCTGTGACTACTGTGTCCCTTTCAAATCAGACATTGAACCAGTATTGTTTCTTTTCATTCTCCTTACATACTTTTATTTTTCCCCCTTTTGTTTTAATTTGCATGTGCAGGACATGAAGTGTGTTGGCATTCAGTGAGTAGATTTGTATATTTATAATTAAAGTTTTGGTGATTTTTTTTATTTGAATTGTTTATGCCCAAAGGTCATATCACATCAATAACAGATTCAGAATGTCTTTAGTTTTTTTGAATGAATTAATTGAAAATCTAGAGGGGGGGGGGGGGGACCCCGAGATTTTCGACTGTATTTCACATTTTAGCAACCAAAGGGTTAATAAGGTGTTAAGATTATCTCAGGTGGGTGTCCTTTTTACCATGTGTTCTATGTATAGCAAATGTTCTTCAAAACACTAAAATATGTAGCAATTGAGCATATTTTTATTCAGTAATTCCGAGGTGTTTCAGAGGTGTTTCAGAGTGGGCTCAGAGCGGGCGTACTCAATACTCCTTTTGCCAGCTTAAACCATTCAAACAGTAAGTGGAGGGGTAGCAGAGGCATTTCAGAGCCGCACGAATTTGGGCCATCTAAACACAACAAAAAAAGTAACTACCCCCCTTTTCAACATATCATAACTTTTTAACAAAACAAGTTTGTGCAAAATAATTTGGCAAGAGTGTTCCTACCACTCATTGACTAACTGTCTGTGTGAAAAGGGATTAGTCCTGTTGGGTCAGCATGATGAAGGCAGCATTAAAGGAAAATGCCACTTTTGCATAGTCCATGAGTCATCTCTTATGCCAAAATAATGGTTAAATAAATGACATTTTTTCTTTATTTATAAAGTGTGCGTCATCTCAACTATGTCATGGTTACAACCTCCTATGTTCGTACACAACACGTAAAGATACTTTGCTGAACAAAATTCGGATTTAATGTTTGCAGGTAAATTAATGATTTCTACAATTTCAAAATCGAGAAGGTGTGGACATTTTTAAATTGTGGTCACGCGATAGGTAAAATATGCAAAAAGTGTCAAAGGGGTATGAGAGGATCAAACCGACAGATGATTAACATAAATATCGGATTTAATCATTCACCAGAAACAAGAATTTGTCAAAATCCTGCATCAAAAACCCCCCAAAAAGACCCTTGTGACTTTGACAGTCTGACTTTTTGCCTTTCAATTATGTGCTCACTCATGCATCGACTTGACGGACAATCACATTTTCTCAGCAGAATTTAGTCAATTAGTGCAGGAACATCCTTGGCCAATTATTGGGGCTCAACACCGTTCTTTTTTAAGTTATACGTATTTTGAAAAAGGGGTATTAGTACTTTTTTTGTTGTTGTTAAATGAGGGTTGTTTAGTTGCATGTTATCATCTCACTGCAGAACATCAAACAATGCCCTGAGCAGCAAGTGTGTTGTGGTCCAATATACATGTATGTTTTATCTGTACTGCCCTTGCTTACAAACACTGAAATGGTGACTGGTAAGTTGAGATTGAGATTCAGAAGATATTTTAGTGATATAATACTGGACATGATAAACAATTTGTCTACAGAGAAGATTTGGCGGAAGATATTTACCCTCTTTTGCAGGAGAGATGGGTGTCCTTTTTACCATGTGTTCTATGTATAGCAAATGTTTTTCAAAATACTGAAATATGTATAAGCAATTGAGCATATTTTTATTCAGTAATTCCAATTCCAAAATTAAAAGTATAAGCATGTTGTTGAGGCAATAAAATTTGCACAACAATCATATTATTGAATATAATATGATTGATTTACTTTCAGTACTGATAAGTGAAGCTGCATTTTATTTAATAGTTACCATATGGTAAATCCCTTAAATGTACTGGTATGCCTCAGTAGCCAGTGGTAGGATAGCCATAAAAACAACTATAAATGAGTAAATTGTGCTTACCTTTGTACTGTTTTCTACATGTACCTAGATACTATCTTTACCATCAATAGCACACGATTCGGGGGGGGGGAATTTCCCCCACCCCCTCCAGTTTTTTTTTGGAGGGATCGTTTACCCCCCCCCCCCCTCAATTTTGTGAGCATTTTGATAGATTTTGTAATCGGCAAGCCTATTCAATGGATAAATATGATGAAAATAGATTATTAAACTTTAATAATGCAGGTGAGGGGGGTTTTAAAGTCACAATTTCCACTTTTCAACAATATTAACAATATATGTCCTCAGGGCATTTTTCCCCTGCACATGGGTGTTATTATTCCACCTTCGTTGTTTTCACCCCCCACTCATCACATTAAATCTCCACTCCTGTTAACACCCTATTTCAATTGGATAACTTGTGATCATTTAGAGAGGTTCCTGTAATTCTCATGATTGTATTCTTTAACAGATACATTGAAGCCATCCGTAGGATGATAAAGAGTGGAAAACGATTACTACGTACCATTCATATGGTGTTTGTTCCAGGTAAGAAGTTGCAACAATAGTTTGTTTCTGAAGAAAAAAGTTTTTAAAGTAGTGTTATCTTTTCCACCAATGTTGTAAATAAAACTTCAGAAAAATTCATGGCATGCAAGTTAAAGCCCAGGTATACATATAGTTTTGGTAAATATTAAAAACTTAAATTTTTTCGCTGTTATGTTTTTATAACTGTATGGTCTATCAAGGTCCTGAAAATTGCTTGCTATGAAACTTTCATTTTTGAGAAACTAATCAAAATATAAAATGTCGAGGCTGGGGGGGGGGACTCCTGACAGTTCCCAGAGGTAATGTACATACTGTTACCTGTTTTCTGATAATTTTAACATCACAATTTGTCACTATAAACAATTTTCTGTAGGATTGATGTTGTTTCTGATGGGTGCCTTGGGTGACAAAAGAATACTTTGTGAAAGGCTACTTACTTGCACTATTACAAGAAGAAATACAATCTTGCATTGAGTTCTGATTCTGTCTACATACTTCATCTTCTTTATGACAAAAAATTGCATTCCTTGGAAAGGCTTGTAGTACCTGCCTTTTTGGTTTGTCAAAACCATTTCTTCACCTAATCATATGCAGCACATATACCCATGATATAAATTGAATGCCTGTCCAAATTGTAACTAAACACAAGTGGAAATATTTATATTTCTATCAGTAATTTGTTTGATTTAAATAAATTTAAACATAAAGAACATTGTGGGTAAATTCATTACAATATATATTCATTTGGTTTAATTTCTTAATTCCTTTTTATTTCTTCACAGATGAAGAGATTGGTGGTGAAAAGGGAATGGCTTTGTTTGTCCAGACACCAGAATTTAAGAAATTGAACATGGGCTTTGGACTGGATGAAGGTAGGTTTATGCTTGTAGATAAGCCTGTTACCATGAGATATCTTGTTTTATTAACTTCAGAACATGTAACTGTAATACTTGTCTGCAACATAAAAAATAGTTCACGTTTAAGTTGGATAATTTATTTCTGAACTTTTTGTAAATCCATTGTACATTTACATGGCATTTTATCTTTGATAACATATACTGGCCATGCACATATGGGTAAATGGACATCTTTTTTGAAGGGGGAGGGGGGGGGTTTGGGGGACGCCACATTATTTGCACAAATTTTTATCAAGACCTGAGTAATCAACTGTGGTATTTTTGTGATTTGGGGGAGGACATCAAAGGGATTCCCCCTTCATGCAGTCGGATGTACATAGGAAAGTGACAGTGAGAAAATAAAACCTGCATGTTTACCTTAATTATGCTTATCCACTAAAGGCCATTTTCAAACAGAAGTGGACATGAGGGTGAAAATTAAAACTTGCAAGAAATCAATAAGCTTTAATGTTTTTTAAAACTAGATATCTTAGATGACAGTTTTTCATGATAATTACATAAAATCATTTATTATATGTTGTAACATTGTGAATTTAGTACAAGGGTAATTAATGTTATTGTGGGTATTTTTGCATTTTGTCTTGTCACTCTCGGCATGTAAGGGGGGACCATTTGCCGCAGAGAGGGAATGATTGATTGTGACTACATATGTCAGATAGGTAATCTATTTACGCACATGTTCTAGGACTCGTGGTACTCTTTGAGAACTACTTTTATTTGGAATCCAACCATAACCGATAATGGTCAGACACCCATGTCCAAAATTTGTTGTGTCACTCACGCACTGTTTTTCAATCATAATTACTTGACCAATTGTAGAATTCAAATCAAACTGGTAAAGACACATGCCAGTCCTACATTATACCTAATATGGTAGTCATCATCCATTCATAACCTCCAAGTGGGAAGATATGAGCCCTTAAAACTCTCAAATTGTCAAATGAGAGGTGATGATGAAGGCATGTGTTGAAATAACTAAATTCAGCTGAACAACACAGGAGGGTCTAGGTAAGAAATTTCTGCATTATCACCTTCAAAAATGTTCATTTTTGGCCGCTAATAGTGACAAATTAATCTGTATTTCATCCTCTTATAATTGTTAATTGGGGTTCATTAGACAAATTATAAAGTAGAAAAGCTTTGTCACTGTCATTTTAAATTTATGGTTTCATCATGGAATAAGTCCCAGTAACTACTTCCCAAAACTTTTATTTAGCTTTCATAATGCACAAATATGAATGCAATGTTGTCAGAAATGATAGGTACATGTACCTAAATTGTAGTAGTTTGAGGATAGATTCCATCACTTGGTATGTAAATAACAAGAGATTACCTTTTTATTTTCACACAAATCAGACAAATGAACATGAAACTGAGGCATCCTTTAATGTACTTTTGATGAAAAATCTGTACAATAATTTCCTTTTCACTTCATCTTCCAAATTTTATTTTAATAAAAATCAAGCAGCAGCTAGAGAAAAGGTCTTGCAGAAGTTTTTGATGAGACAGGAGCTTGAGAAAAATTTGAACAAAATTGCAATTCAGGTACAAGTATGAGAGTATTGAGAGAGATTTGAACAAAGGCTGTTGTTCATGCAGGAACTTGGAAAAAAAATGGGCAGAGCCTTCTTATCAGACTGGACCTTGAGGAAAATTCAGGCAAAAGCTGTTTATCAGACAGGAGCAGGAATTTAAGGAAACTTTGTGCAGGTTTATGCAAACAATATATGATAACTAGTTAGTTATTAGATATGAGAAAAGGTGGTTAATCAGATTTGTCTAAATATTTCGGCAATATCAA